>WNGS01164453.1:8339-28046 GCA_020271785.1 Procambarus virginalis | reverse complement strand
GTGTGGTGTGGGGTGCGTGTGCGTGCGTGCGTGAGTGTGTCCCTAGTTCCCGTAAGCGGTAACTTCTACCCAATGAGCCACGCTGAGATTTTAAAGATATATAATATCCTGAACAAGAATTTGATACTATTTTACCTCACACTGTACACCTGATTAATTGACCAGAAAGGCGGGTACCTACCAGATTGTTTCCCGCTCACACAACTAGATGAGTGATGACATATGGTCGATGATGATGCTCCGTCGTCGGCTTCCACTAGGTGATTCACTAAGGTGTTCTTCTATCTACACAAAACTCTGGAGTCAGTCACTGTATCGTTGTGTTGCGGTTCACTAATTTACTGTATCAATGATCACAATCGCCACCCAACAAACACAATCACCAGTTCCACGGCCACGGTGGGTCGACCCAGCTGCCGGTCATGTCAGGTCGCCTTACACTGCCCTCCACACTATGCACCGGTAATCCACTAGCTCCACTTTTGATTTCTTCGCACAATCGCTAGCGATATGACTATGCTATGTAGCACCCTGCTAGCTACACACTGCGAGAGGCCAAATACTATGATCTAGCCTCAATAGTCCTTCAATGTCCCGAGAAATTGACGACTTTCCGCGGACCTCGTTAATCGCGTGTGTCCCCTACCGTCGCTACGCTGTGTGTCTATCACACATCCAGCAGCTTAGCTCTCCATGTGTCTGGGCCTCCGTGTGGGTCTCTGTTCCCCCAATCTATCTTCCCATGGTTGAAGTCTCCCATGATTAGAAGTCTGGATCCGTTCCTGCTAGCCACAGAAGCTGCTCTCTCTATTATATTGATGGTGGCCATGTTGTTTCTATCATATTCCTTTCTGGGTCTTCTGTCATTCGGTGGGGGTTATATATGATCGTCGCTACGTATGTGTGTGTGTGTGTCTGTGTCTGTCTGTCTGTATGTGTGTGTGTGTGTCTGTGTCTTCTGTCTGTATGTGTGTGTGTGTCTGTGTCTTCTGTCTGTATGTGTGTGTGTGTCTGTGTCTTCTGTCTGTATGTGTGTGTGTGTCTGTGTCTTCTGTCTGTATGTGTGTGTGTGTGTCTGTGTCTTCTGTCAGTATGTGTGTGTGTATCTGTGTCTTCTGTCAGTATGTGTGTGTGTGTCTGTGTCTTCTGTCTGTATGTGTGTGTGTGTCTCTGTGTCTGTCTGTCACGGATGGAAAACCGACGCTTGGAATCATAGCCTCAAGGAACATTGTACAGTGACTTATGATTGCATGACGATTGTCAAAGGGGTATTTGGGGAGAAAGGAGCGATGGAACCCCATTTTCCCCTTTAAGAAGGAATGGTTCTTATATTGACTATTAGATTAGATTAGTCTTATGTTAGAATCGTAGGCAGTATAAGATATGGGTTTCATTGTTCACAGAGAGAGCTAGAGGGTTTTTTATAAGGTTTTCAGCTGTTATGAGCTTTGAATCAACGTGGATGGCATTGTTTTGATGTTACTCCAGCAGGTTTTGTCCCATGGAGGAGAGAGAGAGGGAGAACACGAGGAGGAGACAGATGAAGGTGCATTGGGAAGGATGGAGGAAGCGAGATATAGGAAGAGAGAAGGAGGAAGGAAGTGAGATTATCATGTTTACTTGCTTATTGGATATTAAACATACTCATTACCCCACCACATATACTCGTCTAACATACTCCTTACGCACCACATATACTCGTCCTACATACTCATTACCCACCAAATATACACATCTAACATACTCATTACCAACCCCAGATTACCAATTAAATATATTTATTATCAACCGTGTAAAATCATCCAATATACTCGTTACATATGCCCCGCATTCTCATTATTCACCCAGCATACTCGTCCAAATCAATCATTACCCTTCTTTCATACTCAACATACTCCGTACACCCCTCCCCCAATCATACTCACATACTCACCAACATACGGTGAGTATGTTGGCGAGTATGTGAATATGTACATCCCTTCCTCCACGGATCTCTCACCCGTCTGACTCCTGACTAATGGAGGTGTAATTCCTACCACACAACCCTCCCGACCTGTAGTTGCAACCCAACATTCAACTCTGCAGATTGCACCAGAGGAATATTTAGGTTGCCTAATAACTCTGGGATCTGTGTGAGTGGATTATCGTGTTAGGTACGATATAACTTCCCGAGACTAACGACCCTCAGCGGCCAAAGGGTTCGTGTTCTGCCATTTCGTGATTAGCTAAATTGTTGTGTATTGCAGTGTCCAGGTGCTCAGAATGGTTGAAAATAAGTTCATTCGACGTAATTAGTTTGTGGGTATTTGTGTGGTGTGAACGCGGGTCTCTGAACGGTTCACAGGAGGGATACGACCTACTGACCTTTGTATGGTTGTTAAGGCCATCATAATACCTTACTGACCAGCCTGTAAGTATACTTCTGACCAGCCCGTAAGTATTCTAATGATCAGCCTGTAAGTATACTTCTGACCAGCCGGTAAGTAAACTACTAACCTGCCTATAAGTATACTACTGACCAGCCTATAAGTATACTACTGACCAGCCTTTAGGTATGCTACTGACCAGACTATAAGTATACTACTGACCAGCCATTAGGTATGCTACTGACCAGTCTATAAGTATACTACTGACCAGCCTTTAGGTATGCTACTGATCAGACTATAATTATACTAATGACCAGCCATTAGGTACGCTACTGACCAGCCTATAAGTATACTACTGACCAGTCTTTAAGTATACTCCAGTCCTGAATATAGTCCAGGACTATATAAACTGTATATTCACCGAGAAAAGAGGTGAACGGATCGATGTATATATTCAAAACGAATGTTTATGTACGTCAGAAAACCATAAGTATTACATCCACATTTAATTTCGTTATTCTTACTTATATACGAATATGGAAAAAAGGAGATGATTAAAATGATTAATAATCAGGTGAGCAAGGATGAAAGAATGAGAAGCTAATGGTACTGTAGAAGATATATTCTTTTATTTAATCGCGAGAGTAATGGTAATATGAAATCATTACAATTAAAAGTTTTTGGAAGCGAATTCTATTCATGATTTCAGAAGATGATTTCACAAAGGAGAAAAATATGAGTCATTGCGATAGACAACAAGCGGCTAGAAAGGTGGGATCCAGGAGCTAAATGTTAGATTCTGCAGGATCTCGCACACTCACTCACACACTCACTCAAGCACACACTAACATACAGTTTCGCAGGGCCGAAAGAGCAGGGCTCACCCTCGCAAACACAACTAGGTGAATGCGTCTCTTCGCTCACAAAACAATTCCCGAACATGACCTCAGCAAAGGAAACCACTTAAAGGGTAAGTAGTTGTTATTCGTAGGTCGAGCCTACGCTAATGGAGGCTTATTGCTTGACTGAAACTCGCCTCTCTTTCCTAATTATTTTTAACATTTGTGAACAAAAAGTTGTTCCAGATCCTTAAGTTTCAAGCATTGAAAGAATAAAACTTTGAAAACCCTTCCTAGATGATTATAATGTGGTCAATTGATTTTTAATTTCGGTGATATGTCGCTGTTTTTGGATATGTGATGATTTTTTTTGAGGCTATAAAATCTGGTATGTTGCACAGATATGATGATCTGAGTGGCAAGCATGACGGTTTGAGTGAATAAAAAGTATAATGGTCTGAGTGTATAAAAAGCATGAAGGACTGAGTGCATGACAAGCACGATGGTCTGAGTGCAAGATAAGCATCATGGTCTGAGTGTATAAAAAGCATGAAGGACTGAGTGCATGACAAGCACGATGGTCTGAGTGCAAGACAAGCATCATGGTCTGAGTGTATAAAAAGCATGAAGGACTGAGTGCATGACAAGCACGATGGTCTGAGTGCATGACAAGCATAAGGGGTCTCAGTGTATGACAAGTATGATGGTCTGAGTGCATGACAAGCATAAGGGGTCTCAGTGTATGACAAGTATGATGGTCTGAGTGCATGACAAGCATAAGGGGTCTCAGTGTATGACAAGTATGATGGTCTGAGTGCATGACAAGCATGAGGGGTTTCAGTGTATGACAAGTATGATGGTCTGAGTGCATGACAAGCATAAGGGGTCTCAGTGTATGACAAGTATGATGGTCTGAGTGCATGACAAGCATAAGGGGTCTCAGTGTATGACAAGTATGATGGTCTGAGTGCATGACAAGCATGAGGGGTTTCAGTGCATAACAAGCATGAGGGTGTGAGTGCATGACAAACATGAGGGTTTGAGTGATTAGCGACATACTCTGTACAGGTACCAAGCTTCAGCAGCAAAATGACAATATCTGGAGTGACAGATATAGGAGGATATACAGTATAGAGCCAGTGAAGAGTAGCGGTGTCATAGACACAATCAGAAAACACTGTCTGAACATGAGAGGTCCACGGCTGTTCAAAATCCTCCCAGCAAATATGAGACATATTGCCGGAACCAAATTGAAGTCGTCATGAGAAAACTGGTTAGTTTTCTGGAAGAAGTGCCGGACCAACCAGACTGTGATGGATATGTTGACCTGCGGGCCGCACTAAGCAACAGCCTGTTGGATCAAGCTCTCACAAGTCAAACCCCCTTGTTTCTGCCAGTGCTCGAGGTACAGGAAAACTCCCAGAACCCTAATCCAGGGGCATCTTATTTTGACGTTAGGGATTTATAGGTCAAAATGCGATGAACTATTCGTGAAGACTGGTTCCTCTCTCATTCAGCAACCAGTCGTTCTGCTGATGTTCGCCCGGGCCTTGTCCAGAGGAGCCAACGAGGCAGACTCACCACGAAGGTACACAAGACCTGAAACACCTGGTCCTGACAGCTGGGGCAGCGCCCTCTCTGCCCCTCTCAATCAGGGGAAGTACGGGCTGGTCTGAGCGGCTTGCTGTTGAGTCATTCTATTCACCTGAGCTCTAGGAGACTCGAATCGCGGACCCCATGCATGTGAGGCCGAAGCTCTATCGACCGAACAATTGAGTAGTCTTAAAAAGGAAAGTTTAGTCATATTCCTTTCCTTTTCTCATATCGCCATATTAGTGGTGTCCCTGCAACATGTAGTGAGCTCAGACATGTTAGTGGTGTCCTTGCAACATGTAGTGAGCTCAGACAGGTTAGTGGTGTCCTTGCAACATGTAGTGAGCTCAGACGTGTTAGTGGTGTCCTTGCAACATGTAGTGAGCTCAGACATGTTAGTGGTGTCCTTGCAACATGTAGTGAGCTCAGACATGTTAGTGGTGTCCTTGCAACATGTAGTGAGCTCAGACAGGTTAGTGGTGTCCTTGCAACATGTAGTGAGCTCAGACATGTTAGTGGTGTCCTTGCAACATATAGTGAGCTCAGACATGTTAGTGGTGTCCTTGCAACATATAGTGAGCTCAGACATGTTAGTGGCGCCCTTGCAACATATAGTGAGCTCAGACATGTTAGTGGTGTCCTTGCAACATATAGTGTGCTCAGACATGTTAGTGGTGTACTTGCAACATATAGTGAGCTCAGACATGTTAGTGGTGTCCTTGCAACATATAGTGAGCTCAGACATGTTAGTGGTGTCCTTGCAACATGTAGTGAGCTCAGACATGTTAGTGGTGTACTTGCAACATATAGTGAGCTCAGACATGTTAGTGGTGTCCTTGCAACATATAGTGAGCTCAGACATGTTAGTGGTGTCCTTGCAACATGTAGTGAGCTCAGACATGTTAGTGATGTCCTTGCAACATGTAGTGAGCTCAGACATGTTAGTGGTGTCCTTGCAACATGTAGTGAGCTCAGACATGTTAGTGGTGTACTTGCAACATGTAGTGAGCTCCGGAATGTGTTCTTCAATCACGTCGTTTTCGTTGACAAGAGAAAATAGGTATTTATACATATTTAACTAATTGTATTAATATTTGATTCATAACGATGTACTAAGAAGTTCTCTTGACGTCTTATTACTCAGAATGTGCTCCGGGCATGTGATCACTCAGAATGATCTCTTGACGTGTGATTACCCAGAATATGCTCCTGACGTCTAATTACTCAGAATGTGCTCCAGACGTCAGATCACTTAGAATGTTCTCTTGACGTCTGATCACTCAGAATGTTCTCTTGACGTCTAATTACTCAGAATGTGCTCCTGACTTCTGATCACTCAGAATGTGATTAGTGTAAACTTATGAATAATGTAAACTGCTCTTTACACGAACAAATCCACAAGGGCCGTGACGAGGATTCGAACCTGCGTACGAGAGCATCATTTGATGCATCACGCAATTGTGATTTCTGTGTGTAATGTTGCTGTTTGATATAATTTAAAGATCTTCAACAAAATTGAAAATATTGTTTTGATTTCAAGATTGTTTCATTAGAAGCGTTTGTAGGCCATGGCCCGGTATAAGTTATAAGATGAGTACGAATTACTGGTATAAGTTATAAGATGAGTACGAATTACTGGTATAAGTTATAAGATGAGTACGAATTACTGGTATAAGTTATAAGATGAGTACGAATTACTGGTATAAGTTATAAGATGAGTACGAATTACTGGTATAAGTTATAAGATGAGTACGAATTACTGGTATAAGTTATAAGATGAGTACAAATTACCGGTATAAGTTATAAGATGAGTACGAATCACTGGTATAAGTTAAATGATGAGGACGAATCACTGGAATAAGTTTAATAATGAAGACGAATCATTGGTATTTAATGATGAGAACGATTCACTGCTATTAAATAATGAGGACGTTTCACTGGTATTAAATAATGAGTACGATTCACTGGTATTAAATAATGAGGATGATTCACTGGTATTAAATAATGAGGACGATTCACTGGTATTAAATAATGAGGACGATTCACTGGTATTAAATAATGAGGATGATTCACTGGAATTAAATAATGAGGATGATTCACTGGAATAAGTTAGATGATGCACTAGCGAAATACAAAGACATTACAGTCGTTCCAGTTCCCAAATCACAAAACACCGCTCCACAACCTCCGGAAGGAGCTCTTCTTCCTCACACGGTCAGGAATTCCGGACCAGAAGCTCCTTCGCAGGCAAAAATGTTCATTATGATTTATTTCCCTGGTATAAGTTACCAGGGAAATATCGGCTAATTCGCCTTCATCAGAGCAAAGTAGAATGAAGATTGAAGATTATTCTGCATACTTGGATCAGTGTTTTTGTGATCATTGTTGCATATATATATATATATATATATATATATATATATATATATATATATATATATATATATATATATATATATATATATATATGTTCATTATGATTTAAATCTCAAATACAGGCGACTGGCAGGCCAATACCTCTTTGTTCCCATAGCGTCTGAGACGCATGGCCCCTGGGGCAAGAGTGCCTTGGGATTTCTCAAGGAATTGGGTTCCAAGCTCATCGACGTCACCAGAGACCCAGGGCTTGCAGTTTTTTGTTTCAGCGCCTCAGTGTGGCGATCCAGAGGGGAAATGCTTGCTGCGTCCTCGATTCCTGTCCGGAAGCGGAGGAGCTTCAAGAGATCCATAACCTTTAGGCATTTGTCTTGTATGTTTTGTAACCTTTAAATACACAATAAAGCATAAAAAAAGGAAGGGGGTGGTAGGAGAAAAGCACACAGAAACTGTATTGGAGGGGACCTACATTCCCTCCAATGCGTTATGTGTGATTTCCTCCGAGGCTATGGGTCCCCCTTCTTCCAGCCAGAGGTGGTACTCCCTTCCATTTAAAATATATATATATATATATATATATATATATATATATATATATATATATATATATATATATTATATATATATATATATATATATATATATGACAATGTCAGACCACGGAGGAAAAATGAAACAGGAATTTCCTTAAGTACTTTCGTATATTAATACATCTTCAGAAGGAGTCTTCTTCTGAAGACTCCTTCTTGACTTGAAGACTTGACTCCTTCTGAAGTTGTATTAATATACGAAAGTACTTAAGGAAATTCCTGTTTCATTTTTCCTCCGTGGTCTGACATTGTCACATTTTTAATCACGTGTTTATTTTCGTGATATACACACACACACACACATATATATATATATATATATATATATATATATATATATATATATATATATATATATATATATATATATATATATATATATATATATATATATATATATATATATATGTATATGTATATATACATATGTCGTACCTAGTAGCCAGAACTCACTTTTTGGCCTACTATGCAAGGCCAGATTTGCCTAATAAGCCAAGTTTTCATGAATTAATATATTTTCTCTAATTTTTTTCTTATGAAATGATAAAGCTATCCATTTCCTTATGTATGAGGTCAATTTTTTTTTTATTGGAGTTAAAATTAACGTTGATATATGACCGAACCTAACCAACCCTACCTAACCTAACCTATCTTTCTAGGTTAGGTTAGGTAGCCGAAAAAGTTAGGTTAGGTTAGGTTAGGTTAGGTTAGGTTAGGTAGGTTAGGTAGTCGAAAAACAATTAATTCATGAAAACTTGGCCTATTAGGCAAATCGGGCCTTGCATAGTAGGCTGAGAAGTGCGTTCTGGCTACTAGGTACGACATATATATATGTATATATATAAATAAATAGTGGTCGTAAAGGATTAATACAACAATTATTATTTTGTTAATTATTATAATAATTGATGTATTTAATAATTATCATTCTTCCTTCTACTTGGTCTTGAAGGAGGCCGGCCTCGGGTGAAAATGGGCTGTGACGATCCTTGTCTGGAACCCGTAGGTGCGGGACCGGGCGTCCACCTCCCGAGGGCCGTGTGGCCCAGGCTCTGCTTCAGGAGGCTGGGGTCGTTCATGCCCTTGTTGGGGTGGTTCTTCTCTGGCCCCGAGGTCGGGGCTGGAGGTCCCGGCCAACAGTGACTGCCCAGACAGGTACAACAGGAGTGTTGTTAACGCTTATGCCGACCATGCTCTCAGCCACAGCTCAGGATGGAAGCAAGTCAATGAAGAACTCTGTAGGATAGGGCAGGTCTTAGTCAACAACGGCTTCTCCAATGGTTTCGTTAAAGACATCATAAGAAGGAAGGTGAAACGCCATGCAACCTCTGAAGAGACAACTAACACAACACGTGTAACCCCTATTAGACTATTTTACAGGAACTTCTTTTCCACAGCTCATAAAACGAAGGAAAGGGTCCTGAAAGATATTGTTAATAGAAACGTTATCCCTACAGACAAAAATCAGAAGATACAATTGACGATTTACTATAAAACCAAGAAAACTGCCAACCTACTTATGAGAAACTCTCCAGACACAAAGCAGAACGCTTTGAAAGAGACCAATGTCGTCTATGCCTTCAAATGCCCACTTGGGGACTGTAAGCCTCAAAGAACTCAGTCTATAGGCAAGACAACAACATCTCTTTCCAGGCGATTAACGATGCATAAGCAACAGGGCTCTATCAAGGAACATATAATCTCTTCCCACAACCAGACCATCACCAGAGAAGTCTTAACAAAAAACACGGAAATCATCGATAGATACAGCGATAGCAGGCGGCTTGATATCTGCGAGGCACTACACATTAAGAAGTCAACACCAGCAATCAACAGCCAATTACGCACAATTATATTCTACCCACTTCAAGACTCTGCTCCAATATAGAAGGATCAAGAAATATAGGCCAATAGGCCCTCTGCAGTTACTTCTATTCTTCCCTTTAGCTTATACCCATTGTTTCGTGTTCTGTGTTGTGTTGAAAGTTTGTTTTCACCTCATCCAAAACTATTGTAACATATCACCTCACCCAAATGCAGGTATAAAAAGTCAAAGCTGTTTAAACTCTGTTCAGTTATAGTTGTGTACTCACCTAATTGTACTCACCTAATTGTGCTTGCGGGGGTTGAGCTTTGGCTCTTTGGTCCCGCCTCTCAACTGTCAATCAACAGGTGTACAGATTCTGAGCCTATTGGCTCTATCATATCTACACTTGAAACTGTGTATGGAGTCAGCCTCCACCACATCACTGCCTAATGCATTCCACTTATTAACTACTCTGACACTGTGGTGTGTGTAAACTAAAGTCTTTGAAAATGTAATAAGTTTTACGAAACGCCCTCAAGTGTCACGTCAGACTAGAAAAAAAAATGAACTTTGGAGAATTGATTTTTCAGTTACCATCAACAGTGAAAAAGAATATAAGAAAAATTGAGAAAATTCGTGTTAGAATTATTAATCTTACGTTTTCGGTCATATTTATAATATATGTCTACAGGAAAGACTGCTACCAAAATAACTATTATATATAATATATATATATATATATATATATATATATATATATATATATATATATATATATATATATATATATAACTGAAAACTCACACCCCCAGAAGTGACTCGAACCCATACTCCCAGGAGCAACGCAACTGGTATGTACAGGGATGCCTTAAACCACTTGACCATCACGACCGGACATAAGGAAGTGATAGCCTGAGCTATATGAACCACTTCCCCGCCGGCACCTGGATGGTTATCTTGGTGAAAAAGAGGTGATTTGATAAAATGCTATGCCCAAGATAACCATCCAGGTGCCGGCGGGGAAGTGGTTCATATAGCTCAGGCTATCACTTCCTTATGTCCGGTCGTGATGGTCAAGTGGTTTAAGGCATCCTGTACATACCAGTTGCGTTGCTCCTGGGAGTATGGGTTCGAGTCACTTCTGGGGTGTGAGTTTTCAGTTGTATCTAGTCCTGGGGACCATTCAGGCTTGTTTGCATATATATATATATATATATATATATAATATATATATATATATATATATATATATATATATATATATTGTGACGGGAAAGTGCTGGAGTGTTGATGTTCGGCAATCCTCCAATGGCACGTGTCAAAGCCTGGTCACACTTACAAAAAAAAGATAGACTGCTTGCCTGTTGTCTGTGGTAAGTTAGAGGGAGGAACACGTAAAACACAAAGTATGAACAATGAAACTTTAATATATTTACTTTAAACATAAATGAAAATAAAGACAAACCTCGGGTAAATGACTAATGCAAAAATGTGACAAAGATAAATACAAAAAACAATAGATTAAATAATATAATGTGAAATGGTGCAATGGTGCTGAGAATATTGGCTATGGCTGAGACCTCCCTTAGTATACGAAAGCCAGAGAGCTTAGTATGCCAGAGAGAGAGGTCAACTCTAAGAGCACAAAGAATATTCTGAAGTTGATAGCTGGTCAGGCTCAGACGTCGACTCATGTAGAGGGCGCTGAGGTGCAGTGTGCAGGTGTGCGGTCGGCGAGTCACCAATCAAGAGCAGGCAAGCTGGGATGGGTAGTTGGCTGGTTGAAGACAGGTGGCGAGCAGGCGTGAAGGGGGGTGAAAGGGGGTTCAGAATACATTTTGCCTCCTGGTCAAAACGTTTTGTGCTACTGGTGACGTATCTTGAATGTAGCATCTTGTACTTGTAGAATTGACATAACTTTAAGTAGGGAAGAGCAGGCTCAATCTCTCTTGAAAAGATTATCGTCACATATATATATATATATATATATATATATATATATATATATATATATATATATATATATATATATATATATATATATATATATATATATATATATATATATATATATATATATATATATATATATATATATATATATTTTTTTTTTGTTAGGAACCCGAATCCATCGTCGAAGTATGGAGCAGCGACGTCAACGCCATCTGTGAGTCTGCTCCCTAAACCCCCACTTAATGGCCGACGCCATCTGGTGGTGGCAGTATACCTGGAAGAGACTCTAGTCTAGATTCCTGCCTTGGTCAGGCCGAAGAGTCGCTGTAGCTGACCTCTGGTGAGATGGTGCCTAGAAATCAGCGTCATCTATTGAGAGAGGAGTTTTATGTCAATGTCACAGTCCGTAAGTGGTATTTCCTAGTTTCACAAGTACCGGCCAGTTTACTGATGACGTGTCTGTATCCACGAAGGCGACATAGGGCGGCGGTGGTACGAAGACAGTCTACCCAAGGTAGCCCATTATCTCTCTACTTTATTCTGCATTACGTGAGCAGTGAGCCGCCGCCGAAGAGGAACTGAGTAGTATCTGCTGTCTGCCTGTGTAGTGGCAGTGACGGAATTCGGCGTATCCCGGGACTGGCTAGAGGAAGAGACGACCGACAGTGAGGTGCTACGGAGGAGTGCAACTAGCTAGTTGTAAGACGCTCCTGCCAGGGGTTCGCAAGTCTTGTATTTGTTCGTGTAGAGGCCCAGGAGCGCGAGGCTGATGTTCTCTGCCAGCACCAGGTTGGAGAGTGGGTTTGGGCGTTCACAAGAAGCACCTAGGGATACTATAGATAGGCTGGATCATGGCTAGGGTAGACTCGTTGGCGTTTCCCAGTACTAGTTGAGGACGGTACTGTGTGTTAAGGAAACACGGAAGTTGACAAGGCTGCATTGCATGAGCATAGAGGAGCGCTTAGTGTCCTATGAGAGCGACACATGTGTATATATCAGTGTAGTAATACTTCGTTTATGATTCTATTTAAGGTGATGGGAAAGTGATATGTGAATATATTGATAATTGATTTAGTGTTGTATTCCTTTCAACTCCCCCTTGTGTTTTACTTGCATTACCAAGCCCACTCCTTGAAAGCCACTACCGACTTGAGGTCGGATACTAGTACTTTGGTTCCTCCAGCAAAGATCCCGGTTGTGACCCATAGTGGTCGTAACATACATATATATATGTGAATCCCAGCAACGATTCTCTGTTATATTTATTATTATACACTGTTCTACAGCTATATATATAAATATATAGAATATTTTTTTTCCTCAACCAGTTTCGGCAGACTCTTTCCACCCGACTACTGAGCATGTTGGCCTCGTAAAATGACATGGGGTAAAGGCGTCTTTGGGACAATAAACAAAGTCATGGGCAAAATGCTACGACAAGCCGTCTGCATAACCCGGTTTATGTCCTGGGAATGGGTACACTGGCATGCTTCCCTCAACACCTTACTCTCAAGTTACTTACACTAAGAAATAAATTAAGCCACAAAGAGATAGAGAGAGAGACAGACGAAGAGAGAAAGAGACATTGTCTTAATACTGTTAATGAATAAAGTTTATTCGCATTGATGCATTTATTAGGCTTATGAAATAAACGAGCCTCTAGGAGTAGGTTTCAACTGAGCTGAGGCAGGATTATAGCTCTTTTCCTCAGTTTCACCAAGTTCCTTATATGATAGTTTTCAATTTGATAGTTTTAAAGTACATTCTCAAGAAATAAATGAGTTTCTAGGAGAAGGCTTCAGATGAGCTGAGGCTTTATAATTGCTCTTGCTTGCAGTTTCACTAGGGCCGTCAACTGACAGCCCCTATGAACACTAGTCTTAGTTATGAAAAATGTATTTATTGAATCGTGATATAACTGCAGGAACGGGATTAGAAGGAAAGTTTGCTAATTGCTTGAATAACAGCTTCATGTATCCGAGCCCAAGTTGGCATACTTAGTAACGTCTTGAAATGAGTGGAAGGAGTTCGTCTCCGTCTGAAAAAGGATAACAGTGAGAGGAGATAATCCAGAGTGGTGAGAAGCTGTAAGTGACGCACCTCAGGGGTTAGTAAGGGAAACCAATATATTTCTCATATATAACAATAGTCTCATACAGAAAATAAATTCTTATATTTCCTTAATTGCGGAATAAGCAAAACTGATGAGAAGGATTACAAATGGAAACAGGTGCAAGAGATAACTGGGAAATCATCTATGATTTGCAGTGTTGCAATGGCAGAAGGGTTGCTGGCCTTTAACAAATGCAATGTATGAAGATGAGTGAAATGGAAAGAAGACTCCCAGATACATTAGGGTCTGAAAGTAAGGCAAATTCTAGGAACGCAGAAAGAGATCTACCTGGCCGTACTGTATATATGACACCAAGTTGGTCGAGTGAAGAATGCGTTGCGAAAATAATGTTTTTAACCAACTTTGCGAGCCTAGGAAAAGTTACAGAACAGTGGCCCTCGACCATGCCATCCCATCATCAAAACATTGATGACAAAACGCCGCCTCAAAAGCTGAAGAAACGACGACGTTTCGGTCCGTCCTGGACCATTATTAAGTAGTGTGTTAATACTACTTAATAATGGTCCGTCCTGGACCATTTTTAAGTAGTGTGTTAATACTACTTAATAATGGTCCAGGACGGACCGAAACGTCGTCGTTTCTTTATCTTTTAATGTTTGGTTTAGTCATTATATCTTCAGCCACGATATTGTGACTCATCGTCAGCATAAAAAAAATCCCCAAATATTTTCTATTCAAATCGCTAGACCTCGTATGTGGATGAGTTCATGCACATAAATCGGTTTTATGTGGATGAAAACCCTTCACGCACGACTCGCAACAGATTCCTCAACACGTCCTCAGGCTAGGAACCGGTTGGGCACCCTCATCCTATTCCAGCCAGCCACCGACGCAAAAGAGGTATTTATCAATTTTATGCTGTTCGTTCAATATAGGAATTTCACTTGGGCTGAACGGTGCTGCCGCCAAGGAAGCTGTCCGCTCTTGTCCCGTCCATATTCCCAAAGGTATTCCATATTCCGACTTTTACCCGGTTATCCATTCCTCCATCCTTACCCGTTGGCAGTCTTTTTGGTCGTCTGTTACTGGTAACAAACTCCGTACTCTTAATTGTTGTGTTTCCTCATGGCCGTCCTCCTACCACAGTAACCGGCGGTGGGAAACTGCTCTGGCGAGGTTGCGTATTGGCCATACTCACTTAACCCATGGTCACTTGATGGAGCGCCGCCCTGCTCCTTATTGTCCTAATTGCATTGTCCCTCTTACGGTCGTGCATGTCCTTCTTGAATGTCCTGACTTCCAGGACGAGCGTATGTCTTGCTTTCCGACCGTCCCTCGCGGTCACCTGTCCCTCAATAGAATTCTTGGTGACTTGGATACTTTTGATATCGTTCGCTTTATGCGTTTTTGTTCTCGTATTGGCATCCTTGGTGATATTTAGCGCCCTCCGATTATTCCGCACATTTGATGGTGCTACATAGCCTTCCCGGTTTGGTGCCTTCTTTTGATAATTACTTACTTACTTGGGCTGAACGGTAGAGTGACGGTCTCACTTCATGCAGGTCAGCGTTCAATCCCCGACCATCTAAATGGTGGGGCACCATTCCTTCCCTCCTATCCCAGCCCAAATCCATATCCTGACCCCTTCCAAGAGCTATATAGTCATAATGCCTTGGCGCTTAGGTTGCGTCTTTATGTTCTGTTAGCAATTATTTGTGTTTGCAGTACGTGGGTGAAGTATTTACAGAGTTGAGATCCGAACACAGATCGACAGCATATAGCACTGTTCGAGAAATGTTCGAACTTCATCAGGTGTTAACAGCCCGTCCTCATCAACAGGGCCAAATGCTAGTTAATCCAGCAGACAAACCCCCTGTTTATAAAGAAAAAACGGTTTACACGCAATTAACAGCTGATGACGTTCGAACATTTATCGAATAGTGCTTCGGTGATGCCCTCTGTTCGAATCCCAACTCTGTAAATTTTGGTGGACTCCATTACCAGCTTCAAGTAAGTAAATAATTATCAAAGAAACCACTAAACCGGGAAGGCTATGTAGCACCATCAAATGTGAGGAATAATCAGAGGGCGCTAAATATCACCAAGGATGCCAATATGAGAACAGAAACGCATAAGGCGAACGATATCAAACATATCCGATTCACCAAGAATTCGATTGTGGGGAAAGTGACCGTGGGGTGATGGTCGGAAAGCAAGACACACGCTCATCCTGGAAGTCAGGACATTCAACAAGGATATGCACAACTGTAAGAGGGACAATGCTGATAGGACAATAAGGAGCAGGGCGGCTTTCCATTAAGTGTCCATGAGTTAAGTGCGTATGGCCAATACGCAACCTTGCTAGAGCTGTTTCCCACCGCCGGTTACAGTGGTAAGAGGAAGGCCACAGGGACTCACTACTCTTATGAGTATGCAGTTTGTTATCAGTAATAGAAGTCCATCAACCCTGCCAACGGGCAAGGATGGAGGAATGAATAACTGGGTAAAAGTCGAAATAAGGAATACCTTTACGGGAGGTGGGATAAGTGAGGATAGTTTCCTTAGCGGCAGCGTCCGTTCGATCATTTCAAGAGACACCAATATGGCTGTGTACCCAGCAAAACTGAACTGTCTTAAATCTACTGGAGATAAGAAACAGCCAATGTTGAATCTCGACTACAGCAAGATAAATAGCTAGAACAGCTAAATTATTCACTGTTAAGTGACTCCACACATTCCTTTACACCCAAGAACTCACAAATGTTTCAATACTTTTCCCAATACACTCAAGATCTCACAAACTGTCCAACACCACATACACTATTTTACAAAACAATCTGCACGTTATTGCTGGGGTACGCGAGCCTCAGAAAATTCGTGAGCATGTAGTCTTTGATGGTAAAAATTACATCCACGTTAGTATTGAGCGAGTCATCAAGCTTCATGATATTCCCAGCAGCCGTTCTGGGACTGTCCCATCAAACACTCTTCTTGCACTGATTATCCAAGCTCTGGTACCCGTGTTGGTGATCAATAGAGACTTGTAAATAAGGCAATAATGGTGATATTCATTTTTTTATTGACCTAAAATATTTATGCACTAAACTGACCATCTGGGATTATTTTCACATGCTTTACCTTCATATTGATTGAGATTTGATTACATCTGTGTAACTTTTGTTGTAATAAATATTTCTGGTAATATATTTATATTGCCGACAATTTTTCTTCAAATTTGGGTAATAATGCGAAAGCATTAATTGGGATATTGCTTCCATGTTCCACGTTATATATTGATATAAATTTAAAGAACATGAACAAAATTATGAGCTGAGCAATGGGAATTTTCACGTGCAAGCAAAGAATAGTTTAAATTCCCCTCATAGTGTTTCGAAAAAAATATATTTCCGTCAGCAGATTTAAAAAACGCGTAACGCATATATAAAATTTTAAAGACAAATTATTGTTTGATATCGAAGTTAAAATAGCTTAAAATATCGCAAAACTTTCAAAAGACAAAAAAGATAAAAATTTAATTAAATTATTGTAAATCAGGAGGATAAGAAAGATACAACCACATTTAAATAACCTAAACAGAAAAATTCTACACAATTCTACTCACCTTATGTGGGTCAACACGTGGTAGACTTATATTACAAACAAATACAAAAAAAGCACCAAACTTACCAATACTTACGTTTTTAATAAATAAACAATGTTACTCTGAGGTAAAATACTTAACTTTCTCTCTGTCTATCTCTTTCTGTCTCTTTGTCTCTCATTTAAAACTATCACTTACGTTCGTAATGAAGCTGCAAAATAAGAAGTATTATCCAAAGTGAGGCCGAGAAACTCCTTTATTTGAAGGACTAAATATTTGTACCCATAAGAAGTAAGCTAAATTTAATGCTAAGTAGCTGTCATATAAGTAACGGGATGAGTCAAGCCCAACTGTGTACTAGAGCCTTCATATGGTTTGTTTACTTCATTTCACATGTATCTAGGTGATCAACGAACAAGTTTCAGATGTGAGCTAGTCAAGGAGTGAATGAGCACTAATGGAGTGCTTTTCTTGAGAATGACATTCCCCAGCATGAGCCTCTTGATGGCTGAGGGCTTTAAGTTGCAGATGCCACCTTGTGGTTGTCTACGCAGTTGGGCCAGGTGGGGATCCTTCAAAATATTGGCCTCATGCATAACACAAAATTCGGTCAACATCTAAGTGGTGTCCAAGGCTCTGATGCTCTGACAAGTCCAACGAGAACGGGTCATGGCTGACCACGAGACTTCGCACACGGTTCTCCACTTTGGTGAAAATACTGACAAATAATGGGAGGCTAACAGTCAACGAGAGAAGTGCATACACATGATGTGATAGAAATTGTGCATCATATAATGTTTTCAAACCTCTGCTGTCGAAAAGAACAAACAAAAGTCCTAACAAAATGGCTTTTTTGGTCCTTTTGGTCCCAAATTTCGGTGATGGCGCTTGAAATGTGTTTAATAGTTGTCTGTTGAGTTCTAATCGGTAAAAATGTCCAACAGACTTTATCTGCAGAGCAGCTAGAGCCATTGTCGAATTTTATTTCTGATTTTCAAACGATGACTTGGAGTCAATGTTCTCGAAAGTGATCAATCAGATATTGCCTAGATATAAAAAGGTTAGATATCAGTTTAAAGAAATGATTGAAAGTTTCCAGATGGACAGTGGAGTCCTTTTCTGGGCTAACTTCTCCCAGGACCTGCTACTCTGCCAAGACTATCACTATTTTATACTCTACGGGATCAAGAACCATCTTCAGAGACCTCAGCTTTTCCACTTGGGTACACCAGGTGACAACATCTACCTTGCAGAGTCGATAACAATTATCATGGTGGCCCTGAAAGAGCTGTTTGTCTCCTGGGGTATACCCACTGATGCAGCGGATAGATCTGGAGGATGTCCGGTAGCATAATTAACTCTTAAGATCCTGATCTGTGTCTGGGTCGACAAAGCCGCTTAGAGGACACTGTCAATAAACACTTTAACAACAAAGAGTGTAGTCAAGAACTATTAGCTCATACAAGGTGAACCAAAAAAGGTAATCAGTTTAGACAGCTTAAAGTAGCACTCTGAAGGTGACAACAGTTAGGAGTTCAGAGTAGTCACTGCTAGGTAACCACATTAGGTAACACCTCCAGAGAGAGGAACCTAGGGTGAGGTCACGCAGCGAGGGAGCGAGGCTGGCTTGACCTCACCCCAGAGAGAGGCATCTAGGGTGAGGTCAGACAGCGAGGGAGCGAGGCTGGCCTGACCTCGGGCAAAAGGTCACATAGCCACAGTTGTTCACTAACAAAATCACAAATCAATATATATTAAAGACATTGGATGATCTAGGTTGGATGCCAGACTGTTGCAGGTAATCTCATGCAACTTTCTGCGGTGAATTGTAATTGTGTAGCGAATGTCGTCATACAATTACAAATTGTTGTGGTCGAGCACCCTTGTTCCTCCTTAAGTAGGATTGTCTCATATTGCGATCACCAGTGACGCCTGTGTAGGCTGAAATGTGTGCTTGATTGTCCGTAGGGCTTTTCAACAGATATCTCTGCTGTTATAGTACAGAATGAAGCCATGAGGATAATTCTTGGTGCCCCAAGATGCACAGGAATCATCAACATGAGGGAAGAACTGAAGCTCCCAACCATACTAGAGAGAATCATGCAAGTCAACACGACCTTTTGCCATAAAGTCATGAGAGACCCTACATCTCCTGCATTGCTCAGAGACAAATTTTTAGTGCTGTTAGCACCTTATTGACTGGTGCTGACATACCAACTCATTCCTTTTATAATAAATGGCTGAGCAAAAGTGCCTACAATCTCATTAAACTCAACATTCCTTTTAAATGCAATCTGCCTCTCTCTGATATTCCTCTTTATTTGTACCCGACCATTCAAGTACCATATACACCTGTGATACTTGATACCACCACACTCGAAACAATTCCCTCCTCCATCGAAAATTTAATTTCTCACGAGCACTGTGTCTACACCAACGGCTCAGTCCAATCTTCTACTGAACAGACTGCAGCAGTATGTAGGTTTTATATAAATAATATTTGCACAA
>WNGS01164452.1:53305-73355 GCA_020271785.1 Procambarus virginalis | reverse complement strand
TCTCTTTCCATTCGTCTTTCTAATATTTCTCCTGGTTTTGTTCCTTCCATGCCTCCGTGGAGGGCCCCCTTTCTGAAGTTTTGCACATCCGTGACCCGCGTCACTAAAGCTTGTACCCTCCTACGGTTCTGAAACGCCTTTCCTTGAGCACTTTTCTTCTCACTCCCGCTCCGTTTCTATCTTCACTGATGGGTCTAAGTCTGCGGACGGTGTGGGCTACTCTGTTGTTTTTCCTGACCGCACTTACATGTGTCGCCTTCCTTCAGAGACTAGCATCTTCACAGCAGAACTTTATGCTATTCTCCATGCTCTCCCTGTCCTGCTTTCTCGTTGTCAATCCTCCTTTGTGATTGTAGTTGACTCTCGTAGTGCCCTCATGGCTCTCGGGTCCTTTAATCTTGTTCACCCGGTAGTCGTCGAGATTCAACATTGGCTGTTTCTTATCTCTAGTAAATTTAAATCCCTGGAGTTTTGCTGGGTTCCAGCCATGTTGGTGTTTCTTTAAATGAGCGTGCGGATGCTGCTGCTAGAGAGGCTATCCGCTCTTGTCCCATTTCCCGTAAAGGTATTCCTTTTTCCGACTTTTATCCGGTTATTCATTCTCCATCCTTGCCCGTTGGCAGGGTTGTTGGTCTTCTGTTGTTGGTAACAAACTGCGTACCCTTAAGCGTTGTGTGTTCCGTGGCCTTCCTCCTGCCACCGTACCGGCGGTGGGAAACGGTTCTAGCTCGGTTGCATCTTGGCCATACTCGCTTAATTCACGATCGCTTAATGGAGCGCCGCCCAGCTCTTATTGTCCAAATTGCATTGTCCCTCTTACCGTCGTGCATATCCTTGTTGAATGTCCTGACTTCCAGGACGAACGTGTGTCTTGCTTTCCGACCGTCCCCCGCGGTCACCTGTCCCTCGATAGAATTCTTGGTGAATCGGATACTTTTGATATCGTTCGCCTTATGCGTTTTTGTTCTCGTATTGACATCCTTAGTGATATTTAGCGCCCTCTGATTATTCCGCACATTTGATGGTGCTACATAGCCTTCCCGGTTTGGTGCCTTCTTTTGATAATTACTTACTTACAGACGCCATTACATGGCCCGCCAGGTTCATATGTGCCACACCCTAACAGATGTTGAAACTGTCTAATCAAGCCATATCAACGACACAGCTGAGGCTCTCTTTTTAAGTTGTATACTAATATAATTATAATATTGAGTAGAACTAACCTAACAATGTAGTCTAACCCACCATATGTGGTATAATTTAAATGAATTTAACAAATCCCCACCTATGTGTTAAAGTAAAACCTGGTAGGCTGAATTTACATACACTAAATTTACACTAAACTTACACTAAAATAAATATTCACAAATTAAAAAGCACATACTGCCTGCTAGGATTACCCCACACACCTCAGCTCATTTGAAACCTACTCCTAGAGTCCCATTTATTTCATGAGTCATTTATTTATATATGCATCAATAGAACAGCCTTTATTCATTAACGACATTAGGTAACAATCGTATAAGTATAGGATGAGCGTTAATTGTCACTGAAGAGTCGAACGTCATTCCCAAGATGTCAATTTCATCTGTGAACTCTAGGGTTTTACCACCCATTTACAAGCTTGTCCGATTTGCCGTGTGCAGTCTAGTTATCATCATTGCTTGTGTCTTCTCAGCCACAAATGTGCCCTGTCTTCTCCTACCCCAGGTAGAAATCGCTGAAAGTTGGTGATTGATGATTCTTGCAGCATTTGGCATTTCTTCCTTTCTGTATGTGAAAGTTAGAGTGCAGTCATCAACATAGGCTTGAGCTTCAGGAATGAGATAAAGAAGATCATTGAAATAGACATTCCATAGCAGAGGGCCAAACACACTACCCTGTGGAACGCTGGCACCAATTGAGTGGCTTACGGATTCTGCTCTGTTGAGTGCTACTCGTAGAGTCTGTTCTGGAAGATAGTCTTTTATTAACTCTAAGATAGAGAAAGAGATGCAAAGTGCTTGAAGCTTTAGTACTAATCCAGAGTGCCAAACCTGATAAAAGGTTCCTGCTATGTCTAGAGCACCAACACAGCTGATCTTGGACTCATTAAATGACTGATGCAACTTAGTGGAGAGATTTAGCAAGAGATCAGCAACAGATCGGCCTTTTCTAAAACCATACTATCGATCATATGTTAGCCGATGATGATAAAAAAGATATAATTTGCTGAGCGATTAAATATTCTAGGATTTTACCAGTAATGGAAAGTAGTGACAGTGGTCTGTACACAACCCACTGTCACAATAACGTAATACATCAAACGAACAAATTCACAAGGGCCTTGATAAGGTTTCGAACCTACGTCCGGGATGATCCCAGACGCGCCTTAGTCGACTGCGCCACGGCATGGAAAAAGAATGCACCTCCTGGTGCATGGGGAAATTGTATAAAACCACGGTTTGTGTCTCGGAGAGGCTGCGGGATCTGTAAGAGGGCAGTAGCATTCCCAGTTGCAATTCTTTTTTCCATGTCGTTGCGCAGTCGACTATTAATGAAGGCGCAGTTATATAGTTAGTAAATGTGGATGACTATAATGTACACGATTGGCAATTCAAACTATGAAACTAGCTCAATGCACATGTTAGCTACTGAGCATTGAGACAGTACATGTGGTCGTTCTCGAACCTGTTGTTGATATAATACTGTAATATACATTAACTGTGTAACAAGATTACCAAGACTGCAACTTGCTTAGCTAAATGAACTGTGGGGTTCAGTTCCTGAACCCCTGAAACCTTCACCCACAGGATGGGCATGGAGTGTAAACCTTCACCCACAGGATGGGCATGTCGTGTAAACCTTCACCCACAGGATGGGCGCGGAGTGTAAACCTTCACCCACAGGATGGGCATGGAGTGTAAACCTTCACCCACAGGATGGGCATGGAGTGTAAACCTTCACCCACAGGATGGGCATGGTGTGTAAACCTTCACCCACAGGATGGGCATGGAGTGTAATGTTTACCCACAGGATGGGCATGGAATGTAAACCTTCACCCACAGGATGGGCAAGGAGTGTAAACCTTCACCCACAGGATGGGCATGGCGTGTAAGCCTTCACCCACAGGATGGGCATGGAGTGTAAACCTTCACACACAGGATGGGCGTGGAGTGTAAACCTTCACCCACAGGATGGGCGTGGAGTGTAAACCTTCACCCACAGGATGGGCATGGAGTGTAAACCTTCACCCACAGGATGGGCGTGGAGTGTAAACCTTCACCCACAGGATGGGCGTGGAGTGTAAACCTTCACCCACAGGATGGGCATGGAGTGTAAACCTTCACCCACAGGATGGGCATGGAGTGTAAACCTTCACCCACAGGATGGGCATGGAGTGTAAACCTTCACCCACAGGATGGGCATGGAGTGTAAACCTTCACCCACAGGATGGGCATGGAGTGTAAACCTTCACCCACAGGATGGGCATGGAGTGTAAACCTTCACCCACAGGATGGGCATGGAGTGTAAACCTTCACCCACAGGATGGGCATGGAGTGTAAACCTTCACCCACAGGATGGGCATGGAGTGCAAACCTTCACCCACAGGATGGGCGTGGAGTGTAAACCTTCACCCACAGGATGGGCATGGAGTGTAAACCTTCACCCACAGGATGGGCATGGAGTGTAAACCTTCACCCACAGGATGGGCATGGAGTGTAAACCTTCACCCAAAGGATGGGCATGGAGTGTAAACCTTCACCCACAGGATGGGCATGGAGTGTAAACCTTCACCCACAGGATGGGCATGGAGTGTAAACCTTCACCCACAGGATGGGCATGGAGTGTAAACCTTCACCCACAGGATGGGCATGGAGTGTAAACCTTCACCCACAGGATGGGCATGGAGTGTAAACCTTCACCCACAGGATGGGCATGGAGTGTAAACCTTCACCCACAGGATGGGCGTGGAGTGTAAACCTTCACCCACAGGATGGGCATGGAGTGTAAACCTTCACCCACAGGATGGGCATGGCGTGTAAACCTTCACCCACAGGATGGGCATGGAGTGTAAACCTTCACCCACAGGATGGGCATGGAGTGTAAACCTTCACCCACAGGATGGGCATGGAGTGTAAACCTTCACCCACAGGATGGGCATGGAGTGTAAACCTTCACCCACAGGATGGGCATGGAGTGTAAACCTTCACCCACAGGATGGGCATGGAGTGTAAACCTTCACCCACAGGATGGGCATGGCGTGTAAACCTTCACCCAGAGGATGGGCATGGAGTGTAAACCTTCACCCACAGGATGGGCGTGGAGTGTAAACCTTCACCCACAGGATGGGCGTGGAGTGTAAACCTTCACCCACAGGATGGGCGTGGAGTGTAAACCTTCACCCACAGGATGGGCATGGCGTGTAAACCTTCACCTTCAGGATGGGCGTGGAGTGTAAACCTTCACCCACAGGATGGGCATGGCGTGTAAACCTTCACCCACAGGATGGGCATGGAGTGTAAACCTTCACCCACAGGATGGGCATGGCGTGTAAACCTTCACCCACAGGATGGGCGTGGAGTGTAAACCTTCACCCACAGGATGGGCATGGCGTGTAAACCTTCACCCACAGGATGGGCATGGAGTGTAAACCTTCACCCACAGGATGGGCATGGAGTGTAAACCTTCACCCACAGGATGGGCATGGAGTGTAAACCTTCACCCACAGGATGGGCATGGCGTGTAAACCTTCACCCACAGGATGGGCATGGAGTGTAAACCTTCACCCACAGGATGGGCATGGAGTGTAAACCTTCACCCACAGGATGGGCATGGCGTGTAAACCTTCACCCACAGGATGGGCATGGAGTGTAAACCTTCACCCACAGGATGGGCATGGAGTGTAAACCTTCACCCACAGGATGGGCATGGCGTGTCATAATAAATGAACTAACACAACAAGTGGTGTGATGCTTACCACCCATCTTCCCACGGTGGTATAAAGTTACAATCACCTATACATACAGACTAAGAAAGTTCAATTTACATTCTGTATATAGGCAAAGAGTATGTCGTGATATGATTTAAGTATACATATCGGTGTATGCTTAAAATACACCGGTGGCTGAGCGGACAGTACACTGGACGCGTGATCCTGTGGTCCGGGGTTCGATCCCGAGCGCCGGCGAGAAACAATAGGCAGAGTTTCTTTCACCCTATGCCCCTATTACCTAGCAGTAAATAGGTACCTGGGAGTTAGTCAGCTGTCACTGGCTGCTTCCTGGGGGTGGAGGCCTGGTCGAGGACCGGGCCGCGGGGACACTAAGACCCGAAATCATCTCAAGATAACCTCAAGATACATATGGATACTAGGGTATAACGAATGCTATTAATGTGTTAAATATATCAATGTAAAACAGAGCACAAAGCAATGGACATAATTTGGGTAAGTTTAGAGTGGTTAAAGACCGTGGTCAATACTGATTTTGGAAACAGTGTTGTTAACTTTCGATCATAAAATATATAACATAAACCATAATAACATAACATAATATCGGGTAACATTATAAACGCGGGAACCTTCGACTGTTTTATTGAAGTTTAGACACGAGCCAATATAGGCCTAGACCTTCTACAGTTTCCTATATTCTTTGTGTTACACCTGAGTTTGTGCTGTACCCGAACTTGTGCTATACCAGTGTTTGTGTTATACCTGCATTTGTGTTATACCTGCATTTGTGCTATACCTGCATTTGTGTTTACCTGCATTTGTGTTATACCTGCATTTGTGCTATACCTGCATTTGTGTTATACCTGCATTTGTGTTATACCTGCATTTGTGTTATACCTTCATTTGTGTTATACCTGCATTTGTGCTATACCTGCATTTGTGTTATACCTGCATTTGTGTTATACCTGCATTTGTGTTATACCTTCATTTGTGTTATACCTGCATTTGTGTTATACCTGCATTTGTGTTATACCTGCATTTGTGCTATACCTGCATTTGTGTTATACCTGCATTTGTGCTATACCTGCATTTGTGTTATACCTGCATTTGTGTTATACCTGCATTTGTGCTATACCTGCATTTGTGTTATACCTGCATTTGCGCTATACCTTCATTTGTACTATACCTGCATTTGTGTTATACCTGCATTTGTATTATACCTGCATTTGTGTTATACCTTCATTTGTGTTATACCTGCATTTGTGCTATACCTGCATTTGTGTTATACCTGCATTTGTGTTATACCTGCATTTGTGCTATACCTGCATTTGTACTATACCTGCATTTGTGTTATACCTGCATTTGTGTTATACCTGCATTTGTGTTATACCTGCATTTGTGTTATACCTGCATTTGTGTTATACCTGCATTTGTGCTATACCTGCATTTGTACTATACCTGCATTTGTGTTATACCTGCATTTGTGTTATACCTGCATTTGTGTTATACCTGCATTTGTACTATACCTGCATTTGTGCTATACCTGCATTTGTGCTATACCTGCATTTGTACTATACCTGCATTTGTGTTATACCTGCATTTGTGCTATACCTGCATTTGTACTATACCTGCATTTGTGTTATACCTGCATTTGTGTTATACCTGCATTTGTGTTATACCTGCATTTGTACTATACCTGCATTTGTGTTATACCTGCATTTGTGTTATACCTGCATTTGTGCTATACCTTCATTTGTGTTATACCTGCTTTTGTGTTATACCTGCATTTGTGTTATACCTGCATTTGTACTATTCCTGCATTTGTGTTATACCTGCATTTGTGTTATACCTGCATTTGTGCTATACCTGCATTTGTGTTATACCTGCATTTGTGTTATACCTGCATTTGTGTTATACCTGCATTTGTGTTATACCTGCATTTGTGTTATACCTGCATATGTGTTATACCTGCATTTGTGCTATACCTACATTTCAGCACTCTCTTGAATCCATGGCTTCTCTTGACTATTGAGCTTAGCGCAATAGTCCTGAGCAATAGTTGCAAGTTATATGACTACTTCAACGAACGTCTACTCAATTAGCAAGAACTATTTCCTTGACTATTTTTCTTGGATGGAAAAGTAATGACTAAAGTTGGCTAGTTGCAGAGCTCGAGTTGAAAAATGTTAGATACATACTTGGTTCCTTACTGGCTCGTGCCAACCCGCGCTGGGCCCTACAATACCGCTGAGCCAGCCATCATATGACCATCTCTCTCCGACAGAACCTAATTCTATTTATGGCATGTATTTCACATTCAGTGTAAAGAATATGCCAATATCTCTGGAATATTGGGCTCATAACCGTGCCTCATTCTTGACTTTCTTTCTGTGATTTTGGCTTCATCTCAGATTATATCAGCCTCACACACAGACCAATACCGATAACTTTGCGCTCTACTGTCTTATGGACGGGAGAGTCTGCGGGACTAGTATATATATGTGTTACAGTCCATACATGACGAATACGTGGAATATAAGCACTGTTCTTCATTCTCAAGAATGGCGCACGTATCTGCAAGGAGGAGTTAAGTTTCAATATCGCCTGTGTTTCTTGTTCACCGCCGCTGCTCTCGTTATTTGACTCTCATCCGCTGGCGACGACTTCCGCTGTCCCGTCTCTCCTCCCACTGTCGTGACGTAGCCGCCTGAGGTAGATGTGGCTGTAATATTATTTAAAGCTGCCACTACTGTGCTTCATTACGTGTTACGTTTCCCATACCTGATATTATTTTAATATTTAACTATGTTAATTTGCTAGAGATCTCAGCTGGCAAGGTTTAGGCTTAAGGTTGCGGTGTTGAACAGAGCTCTGGATGCACACTCTTGCATCAGGCTCTCAAAGTCCACGTTCTAAAAATTGTAGTGGTTTGCGAGCACCAGAAATGCTGCAGTGATTATGCCTGTCAAAGAAGATTTGTTATATATATATGCAAATGGAAAAGTCTGGCCTCGTAGGTTAGACCTATTATATAACTGCACTTTAATTATGTCAAACGTATTTTCTCCAAAACAAATTATAATTTTACTCTCCTAAAGGAATGGTTAACCGATGTTTATTTAATAACAAATAAACTGATGTCTTCTGTCACACGACCACTTTCAGTCTATGGTGTTCTAGGATAAGTTGGATATAATTGTTTATTACCAAACTTTTAATATTGGTTAACTGGATAGAGGAAGCCATGGTCGGCCGGCCGGCTGGGACGAGTAGCCAGCAATATACGCGGGAGCGGGACGCGGGGGTTCACGATGGTACTTTTATCGAAATGTCACCAATATGTACGCAATATTTCCCATATTTCGTCTGTAAAGTTCCTTTACAAGCTCTTGATTTTTTCCTCGTTCGTTATTTTCTACTTGAGATTTTATTGACGTTGTGGCTAAACAAAAACTTGGATGAGAACTGGAAGGTCGAGGCCGGCCGGGCTAAAATTTGGATGGTAGAGCGTCATATTGCAGTCTGTTTGGTCACCAAATATTTAGCATGTGATGATGATGTGTGGCTGTTGGTTGAGCTACTGTGTGTGTGTGTGTGTGTGTGTGTGTGTGTGTGTGTGTGTGTGTGTGTGTGTGTGTGTGTGTGTGTGTGTGTGTGTGTGCATGCTCACTTGTAATGGTGTGTGTGGCTATTGGTTGATGTGTGTGTATTCACCTAGTCAATCGACTTGAGAATGGTCCAGGACGGACCGAAACGTCGCCGTCCCTTCACCTTCTAGTGTGTGGTCTGGTCAACATACTTTAGTCACGTTATTGTGACTCATCGCCTGTACTCTTCTAGTTGTGCTTGCGGGGGGGGGGGGGTTGAGGTCTGCTCTTTCGGCCCGCCTCTCAACTGTCAATCACAATCAACTGTTAGTAACTACTAACAAAGTATTTTTTTTCACACACACACACCCAGGAAGCAGCCCGTAACAGCTGTCTAATTCTCAGGTACCTTTTTACTGCTAGGTAACAAGAGCATGAAGGTGAAAGAAACTCTGCCCATATTTGTTTCTCCCCGGCGCCGGGAATCGAACCCGGACCACGGGATTACGTGTCCAGCGTGCTATCCACACAGCCACTGGCGCCCACAACCCTGTGTGTGTGTGTGTGTGTGTGTGTGTGTGTGTGTGTGTGTGTGTGTGTGTGTGTGTGTGTGTGTGTGTGTGTGTGTGTGTGTGTGTGTGTGTGTGTACTCACCTATTGGATTCCACGTCTTGTGGGACATTCGAAGTCTTCTCGAATATGAACGGTATTTGACCATTCCTCAGAGAGCGACCCACAACGGTCGACTAACAACCAAGTTCCTAATTACTGCTAGGTGAACAGAGGCAACGGGTGCAAGGAGACGCGCCTAGCTGTCTCGCCCTGCCCTACCTGTGTGTGTTTGTGTGTGTGTGTGTGTGTGTGTGTGTGTGTGTGTGTGTGTGTGTGTATACTCTCCTAGTTGTAATCACCTAGTTGTGATTGCGGGTTTGAGCTCTGGTTCTTTGGTCCCACCTCTCAACCGTCAATCAACTGATGTAGAGATTCCTCAGCCTACTGGGCTCTATCATATCTACATTTGGAACTGTGTATGGAGTCAGACTCCACCACATCACTGCCTAATGCATTCCACTTGTTAACAGTAGTGTAAACCGGGCCTATGCCCGTGCGTTTTGCTTTTTCCAGCGCACGGGCATAGGCCCGTTTTTTTTTTTCGTTACCCCAGTGAGATTCGACGGCCGTGATTTGGCCCCATGTTTTTTCGTTAGCCTATTGAGATTCGACGGCCGCGATTTGGCCCCATGTTTTTTCGTTAGCCTATTGAGATTCGACGGCCGTGATTTGGCCCCATGTTTTTCGTTAGCCTATTGAGATTCGACGGCCGCGATTTAGCCCCATGTTTTTTCGTTAGCCTATTGAGATTCGACGGCCGGTCATTGGCCCGTGTATTTTTCGTTACCCCGCTGACCACTGGCATTGCTAATGGTCAATGACATCATCAACTTACCTGGGGATTAAAAGGCCGGCTCCTGGCCCCATCATTTTTCGTTGCCTCAGCGACCCCGCACAGGCATTGCTAATGGTCACCCTGTCTTCATCTCCCCTGTTTTAAGTCCGTTTTCTGTTATAGTGTATTTATTCCCATTTTTCAATATTTATAGCAAAGGGGGATTCAAATGCTGTCTTCTGTCAAGCCTAATGTGCAATAGCGCTAACCATTATATGCTCGTTTTTTCTCAATAAGGTATTGCCATACTGTTTCCCATTGTCTAAGATCATTTTATAGCTAAGATTTCATATTGACATAAGAAAATGAGTTCACCCCTGTAACCAATCCAGTATTTACCCAGGTCTTTTTCCTAAATCTAAAACTCATTGCAATTTATGCCCATTATTTCATGTTCTGTCCAGTGTTGATAATTTTCATAGCCTATGAATATCCCAGTTTATCATGTTCATTCATTCGCAGCTCTATCATGATACATCTATTTCTTCGCCTTTCTGGAGAATGTAATTTAAGCTTTGTCTTCAAGGATCGTTTATTGATCATAGGGCAAATAAAAATGAAAACCTACTATCATCCATTTGTATGAAAACAGACCCCTGCCAGGCGTGGTGACTTCAATGCAATTTCAGTAGTAGTCCAATATAGCTTCATAAACTAATAGTCCCTGCCAGGCGCATAAATATATATGCATAAATATATATGCACATCTCACATTCACTCAAAAAACATGCCTCCCCCACACCTTGCTGTAGAATATATCAAATCAAAATACTCATTCAGTAAAAGCAAGACTCTCATGTTTGAATAAGACCTTCTGCAGTCATTCTTCTTTCTGACGTCATCATCCCCAATGCGCTGTAAGCCGCCAATGAGCTCCCAGCCAACGTGCTAATGCCGGTCCTATAAGAGGTTCACACATAAGTGTGAACTCTTATCGCTCCCAATACCTCACCTATACTCTGTGCTTCACCAGAGTCGATATTCAGCTACAATAGCTTGTATTTTCGCTCATTGCTCCTATTTTTCTGTTATTCATAAAGCCGATCAAACCATCCTAACCTAACCTAACCTAACTTATTATTTATAACAAACAAATACATTCTACAGACCAGTTGCTGACATTGTTTAGTGATATCACAAAAAGGCGACCTCAGGTATGGGATGAGGTATTGCGGCCATAGCATATAAGTGTCAAGGTATCACAGCACCTGACTTGTCAAACTATGTGTGACGTCACCCAGATGACCAATGCTGCTTTTAGCGTCCTATTGGCATTTGTACTGTATTTGATGTCATTATTCAAAAATGACTAACCATCCCCACCTAACCTAATCAGAGGTTTAAGAATATACATTTTAGTCATCCGCAACTGTAATCATTATTCATGATAAGTTCAAAAGTATAACAGCAACCCAATATCGTACTGCAAATTAAGCAGAATCGTACATCTGGCAGCATAGCAGGTAAGATGAACATTAGAATAAAGGCAACTGCAGAAGTCCTATTGGCCCATACGAGGCAGCTCCTATATATTTTCACACCCCTCTCGTTCATATTCATGTCCACCTATGCTTAAAAACAACCAAGGGATCTCACTTAAAGTAAGTTTACAATAATAGTTTTAATAAATAGCTCTCATTCTAGTTTTTTACACAACAGCATTTATGAAACCCTATAGCTAGATATCGTACTATAATCCACAAGTAGTTACCACACATCTAGCAGCACAGCGTATTAGTACCTGTGTTCATAGGCTAGTGAACTGTCCTCACCTCCATCAAGTAGCTATCCAAATGTCGCGCCTCAATTCATCCATCTAGCAACTCAGCTGGATGCTAACCACTATATCATAGGCTAATCATTTCATTCTACACCTCAAAAAAATCCTAGTCTTGCTACGCAAATCGGGTAACTGTTTCTAAACAAAACAGTTACAAATAACAAGCATACATACCTACACATACTTCAGCAACCCATACATTCAATAGAGAATAGCCTAGTTTTTTGCCACCATTTTCCCCATTATCTTTTTTTTTTTTGTCCCCTAACTCCCCTTGCCACTTCGGGGGGGTATAGGGTTTTGATATAGCTAGGGCACCGATCCCCCCAGCCATAGGGCATGGCGAGATGGCACCCCTAAGCATACCTAATACCCTAACAACACACAAACTAAAATACACAAATATGGCAGATCTCATCACACCCACAAGAGTTAAGATGATACTAATAATACATAATAATAACCTGAAAATAAAACATAATATTAATGGAAAATTCTTTTGTATTGGTTTTTTTCTATATGGGACACAGCACACATAGGTAGAGGTGCACAGTATAACATTAAAAAAGAACAAACGCTGAAGGCCAAAGCAGCAAGCTGCCTAAGCGGCAGGATTGATGACTTGACATCGGCATACATGGAAAACTAGACACAGTGGAAGCTCCTAACAAAGCCCCGGAGCGGGAGGGATATCATGTATGCGCATGGGGTCCCTCCGGCCGCCGCCTTACCCACTCGCGGGCTCCGGCCAGGTCCTCCACCCTCTTGTGAGAAGCCATTGGGAGAAGTGGTACTCCGGATGACAACTCTGCTTAGATAGTTGGCTACCAGCTATCGTGGCTGCGGTTCACCTAAGCGAGACTATATTGACCCTTATGCACCCTGTGCACAGTGATCCTGGGACTATGGTGGTCTGCCCCGTGACGTGGTCTTGGACCATATTCTATATATTGAATATGTCCAGGTCAGGGCCTTCACAGAGCAGATCTCGAGGTCGCTCTTGGTGAGACCCATATCCATTAAACCACGTGCACTCTCCTTGCACCATCCTCCTCTCCAATTAAGGGTTATTGAAGAGGCGGATGCTGTATGCTTCCCGGTATACTCCCGGACCTTCTGCAGGATCTCGGGGGTGCCGTACTTGTCGCACTTGCTCTGATGTGGACGGGAGAGTGGGAAGTTATCAGCTGAGACCTGGGTGTCTAATATGAAGGCCTCGTCACCTTTGCAAGCTATGATGTCAGGCTTGCAGAAGGTCCCTCCATCTGGTATACGGACTTCGCGTTCCACCTCGAAGCCTCTTTGCCGCAGGCGGCCGGCTACGAACCGGGTGATATCGTCATGACGTTTCACCCGAGCCCCGTGCGTCTTGTGGCATGCCTGGGATATGTGGCCCAGGGTTCCTGGTTTCCGACAGGCATCGCAGAGACCAGAAGCCTCGGGTCTACCCCTGGCTGCTCTAGACGGCGTGGCCACAGCGTTTGCCCGGATCTGGATGGCGTGAGCAAAATCTCCTCCGCTTAGCAGACGGGTACCGGATGCGACCCACTTGTGGCAGGAAGGTACCTCACAAGAGGACGCGAGGCCGGCCCCATCAACCATGCTGTACAGTTTTGCTTTCCACCTTCTCGAGCACTCGGTCGTTCTGTTGGACGGGGTTCCGGCAGCCGTGGTCGGGTCTACCCATCGCCGCATTCGCGCTTGGAACGCGGGTAGGAGAGCCGCTGCCACTACCACTGGATCCTCCGACTCTACTAGCGCCCCGAGCCGCTTGTTCTTTTGCAGCCGGATCGATGTGGCAAAGTCGGGTATTCCTAGTCCACCGTCTTTCACGTCCGCGTGGATAAAGGCATTGGGAGTATCGTGAGGCAGCCGCAGCCAGCCACGAGTGGCGTGCCGCAGCCGCCGGTCAAGCCTCGCCAACTCCGTTTTAGCCACACGTCCGAGGACAAGGCGGTGGTTCATCTTGGGGATTAGGTGGTGCTTAAGTAGGTATAACCTCTGTTGGGGTTTGAGTGGCGCCTTCGTGATGTTGGTCAGGCCGTCCTCAAACAGGGAACCGTAGGATAAGCGTCTGCCCCCGGCCCCGATAAGAATCCCTAAGTACTTATACTCGTCCGCCACGCTCATAGTACCGATTGCATCGTCCCCGACGTAGTATGCCTTCCTAGTGGGGACATGCCACGTCTTGCGGTGTGCATCGATCGCTATGCTTAGCGTACGGCATTTTGCAGCGTTTACTTTAAGACCAGAGCCACGCAGTGTGTGGCAAATACTCGTTATGAGTGTCTGTAGTCCGGCAGCCGTTTCCGCTGCCACAACCAGATCGTCCGCGAACGCCAGTGCTGATACCTTTTCTCCCCCCAGTCCGACCCCTAGCCCCAGATCCTTAGCCCTGGTAATTGCCTCATCAATTATCAGGTTGAAGAGAAATGGAGATAGGGGGTCACCCTGTTTCACCCCCCTAGTGATCAGGATGTCCTTCGACTTCTCCCCTTGGCTGGTTATCACGGTTGAGGACCGATCATAGCCCGACATTATATATGTCCTTAAAGGCTTTGGGATGCCTTTGCGCTTCATGGCCCGATGGATGGCCGGATGGGAGACGCTATCGAAAGCCTTCTCCATATCCAGAAACGCTAGGTGCGTGTTGTGCTTGAGCGCACGAGCCTCAGCTAGGAGGGCGTCCAGGATCACCAGGTTTTCAGGGCATCCGTCCACGGGAACGAAAGCCTTCTGCCGCCTGTCGATCCTGACCGCCCCGGAGAGCCTGCTGCTCAGGATCTTGTGGAACAGCCTCACTATCGTAGATGACATGGTTATGGGGCGATAGTGGGAAGGTGAGTCCGGGTTGGGTTTCTTAGGTAATAGCACTGTCTTGTTCTTGCGAAATGGTTGCGGCAGGGATTCGTTTACCAACCACAGATTAAACAGTTTTGCAAACACCCTGATTGGTATAGCCTTAAGTAGACGTATAGTGATTCCGTCTGGGCCGGGAGCAGCATTGCTGCTTGCCTTGAGAGCAACAAGGATTTCCTCGGATGTTATGGGGTCCCCTAGTTGCTGATTAACTGGATCACGGTCACGAATTGGGCGGCGGTCCGGCGATGTGGGTCTAGAGAATAGCGCCTCCCAGAATGGAAAGAGACGAGCTGGCTCCACCTCAGTGGGGGTTACTTTCCAGTCTCCGGAAAGGACGCGCGCAGCGGCTTTCGAGCGATCTTTCTCGTACAGGCTCTGGCACAGAACATACTGTGCCCTTCGCTCCCTCTTTCGTCCGGTTGGAGGTTGGGTTGGGTCGGTACGGTTTGTCGGTGGAGGTCTCTGTCGACGCGCAGGGCGAGGGCGCGGTGCGTGGTCACCAGATCTTTTGGCAGAAGTAACCACTCGAGCATGGCGCTCAAGGATCCTATCCACGTTATGGCCGTTACCACTGACCAGGTCTGTGATTGCTTCATCAAGGAGTTCTTCCCCCCATCCGGTTTCCTGGCCCCTGGGTGCAATAGCTGCGAGGAATTCTACCATGGTTTCCTTCCAAGAAGCTTCCTGGGGGGTCCCGTCCGGGGGGGGCATGTCGGGATCGGCGCCATCGGGGGCGCCCACCGCCGCCCTGATATTGCCTCTCCTTCCATGATTCCTTAATGGGCTAGGCGGTTCGTCCTCCCTGTCCGAGTTGGACAGTGAAGACTCCGAGCCCTCGGCCTCCGCTCGATTTCTGTATTCCACCACCAACTCTCTATACTCGTTCCTTTTCCTTTGGCTCTTAATGGACTCCAGAGTTCGCGAAGGAAAGCGCTGTTGCAGCCGCTGGTTCATACCTTCCCGGCCTGCTTGGGGTCTTCCTTCCAGCCTGACCTCCTCCATAGCCAGGAGGCGTTTCTCCTCATCGGTCCACCTTGCTTTGGGCCTACCCGCTCTACTCGCGGCCTCTTCAAGTTCCTGATGGTATTGAACCTTGTGCATGCGACTTACGTGGACGCGCATTGCTCTATAGTCTCGGAAGGATCTGCCACAGTTTGGACAGTCTGGCGACCGGTCATTCATAGCCGGGTCGTCATGTAGGTCACCCATCGTGCTGACAGGGGTCAGTACGTCTCCGCAATGGTTTTCACAAAAGTTTATGGGTGACAAGGCGCGAAAACCCTTGACAGGGGCAGACGGCCTTCAGGATAGCTCAAACCAAGTGTCACTGACAAATGGCCCCTACTGCAGGTAGACGGAAGGTCCCCTTAGAGCAGCAGTAGGGGGGGACGCCCTAGCTGTTTGCGAATCAGGAGTGCCACGTGAAGGCCAGCTAGGGACTTCACACAGCTACCGCGAGCGATAGCTGTGCACTACGTACTCTCTTAAGTATATACAGTCGGAAGCGAGGAGCGTCAGAATGCAGATACCGTGGGAGAGAGTCATAGTTACTCCCTCACCCCTTTATGCCCTACAACACGAAAATACCTCATTTACACACCCAATATGCCATTTATGCAGGACAAAATTTTTATTACAATCAAATATACCATCACACAAAAATGTCATTTATAGACAAAAATAGGAATTTACATACAAAATATTCAGTTGCACACAAAAAATATACCATTTACACAATATTGCATGTACACTCAGAGTATGACTTACACGAGTATTGTATTTGCACAAATATATCAAAAATGCTTATGCATTTAGACAATCAAATGCACTTTCACTAAAATTAACACAATTTCACAACATAATTTTCACAAATCCCCACACATTGTCTCTTAAACCGAAATACACTTACACCATGAAGATATATTTTTTCAGATTACAGAGCTTACACAAAATACACAATTTGCACACAAAAATAAGTTGCACTGGCCCCACTTCAACAAATTAAAAAACACAATTGCATAAATGTACTATTATCACAAAAGTATTATAAAACATGGACAATTGTTACCATTTGTGTAATATTATACATCTTTGCACAATTAATACAAGAAAACTTGCTATATAATACTCAACTTGCACAATGACAATCAATACACAAAGGTATAAGTAAACACTCGTCCATATGCAATTACACAACATGCGCAATTAATACCCAACTTTCACAAATGTTGCACATCTTCCTAATTATTACACACACTTGCACAAATACATATCTAGCACAAATACGTTACACACAATACAATTACGACATTTACACATTAATCCACAACTTGCTCAAAATATAATCAATACACAACTACCAAAATATGAACAATACATAACTAGCACATAGTCATTAAATACACNCACCCACAGGATGGGCATGGAGTGTAAACCTTCACCACAGGATGGGCGTGGAGTGTAAACCTTCACCCACAGGATGGCATGGAGTGTAAACCTTCACCCACAGGATGGGCATGGAGTGTAAACCGTCACCCACAGATGGGCATGGAGTGTAAACCTTCACCCACAGGATGGGCATGGAGTGTAAACCTTCACCCACAGGATGGGCATGGAGTGTAAACCTTCACCCACAGGATGGCATGGAGTGTAAACCGTCACCCACAGGATGGGCATGGAGTTAAACCTTCACCCACAGGATGGGCATGGAGTGTAAACCTTCACCCACAGGATGGGCATGGAGTGTAAACCTTCACCCACAGGATGGGCATGGAGAGTAAACCTTCACCCACAGGATGGGCATGGAGTGTAAACCTTCACCCACAGGATGGACATGGAGTGTAAACCTTCACCCACAGGATGGGCATGGAGTGTAAACCTTCACCCACAGGATGGGCATGGAGTGTAAACCTTCACCACAGGATGGGCATGGAGTGTAAACTTCACCCACAGGATGGGCATGGAGTGTAAACCTTCACCCATAGGATGGGCATGGAGTGTAAACCTTCACACACAGGATGGGCGTGGAGTGTAAACCTTCACCCACAGGATGGGCATGGAGTGTAAACCTTCACCCACAGGATGGGCATGGAGTGTAAACCTTCACCCACAGGATGGGCATGGAGTGTAAACCTTCACCCACAGGATGGGCATGGAGTGTAAACCTTCACCCACAGGATGGGCGTGGAGTGTAAACCTTCACCCACAGGATGGGCGTGGAGTGTAAACCTTCACCACAGGATGGGCGTGGAGTGTAAACCTTCACCCACAGGATGGGCGTGGAGTGTAAACCTTCACCCACAGGATGGGCATGGAGTGTAAACCTTCACCCACAGGATGGGCATGGAGTGTAAACCTTCACCCACAGGATGGGCATGGAGTGTAAACCTTCACCCACAGGATGGGCATGGAGTGTAAACCTTCACCCACAGGATGGGCATGGAGTGTAAACCTTCACCCACAGGATGGGCATGGAGTGTAAACCTTCACCCACAGGATGGGCATGGAGTGTAAACCTTCACCCACAGGATGGGCATGGCATAATAAATGAACTAACACAACAAGTGGTGTGATGCTTACCACCCATCTTCCCACGGTGGTATAAAGTAACAATCACCTATACATACAGACTAAGAAAGTTCAATTTACATTCTGTATATAGGCAAAGAGTATGTCGTGATATGATTTAAGTATACATATCGGTGTATGCTTAAAATACACCGGTGGCTGAGCGGACAGTACACTGGACGCGTGATCCTGTGGTCCGGGGTTCGATCCCGAGCGCCGGCGAGAAACAATAGGCAGAGTTTCTTTCACCCTATGCCCTATTACCTAGCAGTAATAGGTACCTGGGAGTTAGTCAGCTGTCACTGGCTGCTTCCTAAGGGTGGAGGCCTGGTAGAGGACCGGGCCGCGGGGACACTAAGCCCTGAAATCATCTCAAGATAACCTCAAGATACATATGGATACTAGGGTATAACGAATGCTATTAATGTGTTAAATATATCAATGTAAAACAGAGCACGAAGCAATGGACATAATTTGGGTAAGTTTAGAGTGATTAAAGACCGTGGTCAATACTGATTTTGGAAATAGTGTTGTTAACTTTCGATCATAAAATATATAACATAAACCATAATAACATAACATAATATCGGGTAACATTATAAACGCGGGAACCTTCGACTGTTTTATTGACGTTTAGACACGAGCCAATATAGGCCTAGACCTTCTACAGTTTCCTATATTCTTTGTGTTACACCTGTGTTTGTGCTATACCCGAACTTGTGCTATACCAGTGTTTGTGTTATACCTGCATTTGTGTTATACCTGCATTTGTGTTATACCTGCATTTGTGCTATACCTGCATTTGTGTTATACCTGCATTTGTGTTATACCTGCATTTGTGTTATACCAGCATTTGTGTTATACCTGCATTTGTGCTATACCTGCATTTGTGTTATACCTGCATTTGTGCTATACCTGCATTTGTGCTATACCTGCATTTGTGCTATACCTGCATTTGTGCTATACCTGCATTTGTGTTACACCTGCGTTTGTGCTATACCAGTGTTTGTGTTATACCTGCATTTGTGTTATACCTGCATTTGTGCTATACTTGCATTTGTGCTATACCTGCATTTGTGCTATACCTGCATTTGTGCTATACCTGCATTGTGTTATACCTTCATTTGTGTTATACCTGCATTTGTGCTAACCTGCATTTGTAATATACCTGCATATGTGCTATAAGAACATAAGAACAAAGGCAACTGCAGAAGGCCTATTGGCCCATACGAGGCAGCTCCTATCTATAACCACCCAGTCCCACTCATATACATGTCCAACCCGCTCTTGAAACAATCGAGGGACCCCACCTCCACCACGTTACGCGGTAATTGGTTCCACAAATCAACAACCCTGTTACCGAACCAGTATTTACCCAAGTCTTTCCTAAATCTAAATTTATCCAATTTATACCTATTGTTTCGTGTTCTGTCTTGTGTTGATACTTTTAATACCCTATTAATATCCCTTTAGTGTGCTCATTCATCCACTTGTAAACCTCTATCATGTCACCCCTAACTCTTCGCCTTTCAGTGAATGCAATTTAAGCTTTGTTAATCTTTCTTCATGTGAAAGATTTCTAATTTGGGGAATTAACTTAGTCATTCTACGCTGGACACGTTCAAGTGAATTTATATCCATTCTAAAGTACGGCGACCAAAACTGAACTGCATAATCTAAATGGAGCCTAACCAGAGCAAGATATAGCTGAAGAACCACACCAGGTGTCTTGTTACTAACGCTTCGATTAATAAATCCCAGTGTCCTATTTGCCTTATTACGGACATTCATGTATTGATCCTTTTGTTTTAAATTCTTACTAATCATAACTCCCAGATCCTTTTCGCAATCCGACTTCGCAATCTCAACACCAT
>WNGS01164452.1:0-48732 GCA_020271785.1 Procambarus virginalis | reverse complement strand
CTATCTTAAGTTTTTGTGGTCCAATTTTGCGGTTGCCAATTTGTCTGTTAAATACCTTAGTTTTAGCAGCGTTGATTACAAGACCAAGGCTCTCACAAGCTGTATGTATACAATTTAAGACTGTTTGCATTTCGCGGTGGTTTTAACCCAGCAATATCTGTCCCATCGGGATTCGAACTCGGAATTCTCGATTGTGAGTCGAGAGTAATTTATTACGCACCCCATACACATCCAGTGGGCGGTAGTGAAAAGGGTTACAGAGGCACATAATGGGCTGAGGGACTGAATCCCACAATTCATTAGCTAAGCAGTTACAATCTTGATGAGCTAGTTACAAAATTCAATGCACATCGTCACATCTGTTACGTATTCCTATTAAGGAATACTCACATTAATTTACCCAGTATAAATTATTTTATTTTCTTCAGTATACCTTTATATATATATATATATATATATAATATATATATATATATATATATATATATATATATATATATATATATAATATATATATATATATATATTACTTTTAAAGTTGTCATATACTTTGGCAACACAGTTCATACAGGAGCGGGCTTGCTCTAAGTCACACGTCCAGGACTAGTGAGTTTCGTGATTATAAATTTTGATCTTGTTCAGTTGTGTAGTTGCCAGCAGTTTCCTCTTTATTATTATATATAAATGCATTTGTTTTATATAAAATATGTTACCTCTGTTGATACATGTCAACCTGACCATTCATATTAAGTTATTTAATGTTTGCCTTAGCACAGTTATATTGCTCATTTACGTAAGTTAATTTTATATAAATTTACCACTCGTTATGTCGTGGCGAGGGCGAGCGCGGCTCCCACGCCAGTTTGAGCTAGCATCTGAGAGCGGGCCAGAGAGGCAACTGGTCTGATAAGTTTTGTCTGTTGGTTTATATTCTGTATTTTGTCTTAGTAGTTACAATTATCTGGCGAGCTTACTTTATTAATTATAATAGTTTAGTAGGCCATCTGATTACTGTTATACGTGAAGGATAATATTATTTTAATATATATACATTTTTATATTATACAAGTAGTTTATATGCACGTTTATTTATATAACCTGATAACCATTATTATGTATGTGACGTACTGATGAGGCACTCTGGTTGAACATTAAGAGACAGGGGTTATTGTTGAATACTCCTAGACCATGCCATTACTTATCCTTGCCGTACAACGAGCTGTGTGGACCAGACGTACAACATCAACAATGGGTTCGAGACAGTCCATAAGTACAGTTTTCTAAATTAAGACACTGACATGTGGAGAACTAGTGTCATAATTGATAAGTTTGTCCTGCACACCACCCCCCCCATCCAGTGGGCAGCGGTGGATAGTTACAATCACTTAGTTATTACCTCAAGTTAGCAAACTGGGGATACACACAAAAATCACAATAGTGATGTCTGGGGTCATCCCGGACATAGGATCGAATCCTCGTCACGGCCCTTGTGGATTTGTTCTTTTGATGTATCACACTATTGTGATTTTGGTGTTGTTGTTGTTGTTGTTGAGTTAGGGGCGACGACGATCGTGGGATCGGATGCGCCCCGGCGTACCCGGTAAGGGTGAAACGCAAAGCCAGGAAAGGCGAAACGCCAAGCCAAAACGCGAAACAAGAGACGCCAAGCACTAGAAAGAAAGAAGATGCCACACGGCAAGGAAACGCACAAAGGGAGAGGCACAAGCACAAAATAAAACAGAGAAAACAAGCAGCCAGAGGAGCACACAGCATTTCACAGAGCAAATACACAGAAAATCAGGTTGCATACTTGCCCGGGAACCGGGCTCGCAGGAACCGTTCATTGAATGCTTCCCAGAGCACCCACCGCCAAGGGTCCACCCACCGGGGACTCCATAACATCCGGAACCGGGGCAACAAACACCCGCAAACAGGGGACCCAAATGGTAGTACCCACGAGGCGAGTAGTCGCCACCCGGCCCGACAGGAAGGGAACCTGCCCACCACGAAAGTTCTCTGGCCCATCAGACAGCTGTAACCTGGTAATCTCCGTCCAGTGACCCGGCGGCATCACAGACGCCGGCAACACGTCCTCCAGGACCCCAACGCGCATCCTCACAGGAGCGGACGGGCCACAGGGCACCACCACAGGGGCACCCGTGTCTCCCGGCATACCACCAGACGACAGCAGGGAATCCGGACGGCGCGCATCCCTCCGTAACGTCATTACCAGGCCACGCCCAGCACCAGAGTCCACACCATCCCATGCAGCGGAAGCCACCACCCCCCACTGCGGAGAGTCTCCTGGCGGAAAAAGAACCGAAGGCACGTCCGAGACACAGGCACCAGCACCGGCAGGCACATGGACCTCCGCCACCAATAGCTGTGGAGACATGGACGTATCCATATCGACACCGGCAACACCCGAAGACTCACAGTCACTGATGTCACCAACATCGGCCCAGGCAGAAGACGAACGCCGGGAACGTTTGGGCACCGGCCGGATATCGTCAGGGCCGGAAGCGGACCCAGAAACACGGGCACCACGAGCCGGACAAACCGACGCCCGAGACAGAACGGCAGCAGCCTCCACCACAGGGGGAACCGGGTCACACACCAACCTGTCCTCTTAAAAAGAACGTCGCATTTGGCCGTTTGCTCGTATGGCTGAATTTGGACGTAATTTGAAAATGAAAAAAATATGAAAATAAATTTGGGATTTTTTTTTTTCAACAACAGTAAGTTAAGGGTCCTCTGATAGGTTAGGTGGGCAGGAAATTCTCTTAAAGTTTCAAAACGTTATGAAAAACGTTAATTTAAAGTGTCCTCTCAGAACCTCTGCGCGTACGCCGGACGACTCAAATAGAAAACGGAACAGAACGTCACTTTTGTGAGTCGATTTCATTTCAAATTACGTCGAAATTTGGCCATATCACGCAAACGAGCCAAAAGTGACGTTCTTTTTAAGAGGACGGGTTGCACACACCGCAGGAGGCTCCACAGCCACCCCAGCACCCAGCACATCCGGGACCCGAGGCATGGACACAGGGCCAGGCGCAGCATCCAAAGACGAGCAAGAAGACGGCAACGCCACACAGGGAGCACCAGGAAGGCCCACGGGAGCAGCTTGGACAGGGACAGGATCAGGCTGACCAACCGAGGGTACCGCAATACCCGGAGGAGGGTCGGCAACAACCGGAGGAACGTCAGGCGTCGCCGGAGGAGCTGCAGTAGCGAACGGGACGCGCACCTCCACAACATCTCCAGAGGCAGCCTCCAGCGGGAGAGGATACCTTGAGGTGCTTCCGGGGCTTATCGTCCCCGCGGCCCGGTCATCGGCCAGGCCTCCTCGGGAAGAGGCGGGAAATCTTCTCGGAACAAGTTGACAGGAGCAGCTGAGGTAGCAGAGCACCCTGCAGCCTGATGCCCCAACAGGCCACATCGGAAACAGGTACGAGGCTGCCGGGCATAATACACCCGGACGTAGTATCCCATAAGCTGGGCAGAAGAAAGTATATCCGACCGCAGGCGCATTCCCAACGTGCGAATGTTCGTTCGCCTTCCAGCATACTGGCCCGAGGAGAGCGTGTTCACCCGCACGCTGACAACAGTACCAAACCCCCTGAAGTAACGCCGTAGGAGGTCGTCAGGAAACTCCAGGGGCGCACCATGGATGCTGACATAAGTCAGGGCACCACTACGATCCAAGATCGCCACAGAGCCGGCATCACCCGGCAATGACAACGTACACCCCTCGTACCGACGGAGGAAGTCACGGTACTCCTCCTCCCCCACGAACTTGAGAACAACCCGGTGGGCAGTAACAAGCTCGATACCAAAGACAGCCTCCACCGGGATACGAAGCATGTCACACATAACCAGCTCCACGTCTGAGTATCCAGCCCGACTAGTGAACTCCAATCCTACGGAATTCACACGCACAACGGGGGGAAGGCCTCCCAAAATGGCAAACAACCCCAACAGCCACGGAGGGTCGGCAAGATGTCTTCACTCCACGGCCACCAGCAGTTGACTCCTTGTGATTTCGGTGTATATTGAAGTAAGGGCGAAGTGGTAGAACATCTGGTTGACAGAGCCCGGATGCATGGGGAGGGGGGAATTGTGTAAAACCCCAGTTTGTGTCTCGGATATGCTGTGGGATCCGTGTGAGGGCAGTTGCACTCCCAGTTGCAATTCTTTTATCATGTCGTGGCATAGTCGACTAAGGCACGTCTGGGATCATCCTGGACGTAGGTTCGAACCCTCATCACAGTCCTTGTAGATTTATGCATTTAAACTGGGATTATTTGGCTAAGATTTCTGGAAGCAGATCATCTTGAATGAAATATTTTCACATCTTTTGAACATTTGTTATATATTTGTCTACGAATTTACGTATCTTTTCGCACTCCATCACATAGAGACGGAGGGTGTGCGAATAATTTTGTTGACAGTTTACATTTGGTCAGGTCTACATCGGCAGATAATGAGAATTCCCAGAGATACTTGTAACCTAGTCTAAGCCGAGCAGTAGTAACATCTAGAAGTCTGCTGATTTTATTGGATGAACCATAGATGTGTGGCTCCTCTTGCATGATAGTATGATGATAGATGGAATTACTTGTGTCGATTGCCTCAGATCTACAAGATTTTGTTGAAGTTCTTGGTGTACTTTTGCTCTCGGACTGCTTATTGACAATCCAAGGTTACACTCATTTCTCCTCTAAAGGCAGATTCTTTGGCTAACTCATCAGCTCTATCATGCATTCAGAGGCCAACATGAGATGGAGTCCACATGAAATGGACTCTATTACCATCATTAATAGTTTTGTTGTATTTGTGTCTAGCTTCAGACACGACCATGTTACAGTTATGTCTTAAAGATTTGAGAGCAATTAGGGATGACAAAGAGTCACTTACAATTAATGTATCAAGTTTGGAGACTTGTGCACATTTCAGCGCAAGAAGCAAGGCAATTTTTTTTTGCAGTGATATTCCTGTGCGGGCCCTAAGTCTCTGGCTGGCCCACTAAGTGTTGCTTGTTTCTGTTTTACTTGGGCGGAGTATGAGTATTTATGACTCGTATGGTTGCTTCAGTAAGATTTTGCCGCAGGTGTTTAACAACTTCTTCTGCTTTGTTGAATCTAATTTGAAATCTTAATAGGTTTGTAACTGTGCACTGTGTTAGATAATGTTTCAGTGGTCTGTCGGGCATTTTTCCACAGTGTTGACATTTCCTCTCATCATCCAGAACCTGTAAGCCTATTTCCCATGCACATGGGTATCCAAGTCAGATGCGATGTAAGTGTACTTCTGTTGTTCTACTGCTCCAAGGCAAATAGTTCGGTCTGATGGGCAGAGGCCCAGTTGTTTATATGGACTCCCCATTCAAAATACAAGACATCACCCATTGTGAGTCGAGAAGAAACCCGACTGTACCACCGGGATTATCCACACGTGGCTGGCAGTAAGAAAGCACAGGGTGTCCTCCTGTTGTATAGCTTACAAATTTACTCATATAAAGTTTTTTACTCACATTAACCCGGGTGTATTGATCGTCACTGCCAGATGCTCTTGCTAGTTTTCTCTTACCTCAGGGTTCACAGCTGCTCATATATTCCGTTTGCACAAACTGGCAGTAAACAAGTAAATTATGGAGTGCAGAGTGGCAAGGGGCAGGAGACGGGCGAGGTCGCGTGTTGGCGTAGTCGGTGTGACTAGTGTAATCATACACACACAATTATAATACCCGGAAAGCATGTAAAAGGTTTCATTAGTGAACATTATTAGATGGCCAAGTCAAGACTTCTCAACGGTACAGTTTATATAGAAATTCCTTGAGGATTAGTTGCATTTTTTTTTGTATTTATAAAATAAGTACAGAATAGTCAAAGAACAAAACAGGCACGTACATAGGAATACAAAACAGAAACAGGCAACACAGAACAAAGTAATAATACATAAAAGCAAACAGGATAAAGAAACATACACAAGAAAGAACATAATGAATAGACAACCCCAAAACGGGCACTGCACATAAACAAAAAAAAAAAAAAACTGAAAAAGGCAGTATACAAAAAATAAGAAATACATAAAATGGACAAAGACAGCCAAGAACTGTAATCAGAAAACACACCCATAAACATACCCAGAAAACCGTAAGTATACAAAAACTCAAAAACAACCAGCCCCAGAATTCATAAACATATACACAGCATTACACCAATACAACCAGCCTCGCAAAACACAGACAGAGAGGTGCAAAAACATAACTACAACCAGTGTTACAAACATACACAGAAAAACATCGAAACATACCAACAACCAGCTCCACGCAACGCCTATAAAAAACACAAGTACATACCAGAAAGAAAGAGAAAATTATGAAATAAGTAAATAACATAAAACGAAAGCAGAGCAAAGCACAACACACACACACACTGCCCCTACACAGGGAGTGCAGGCCAGGCCAATCCAAAAAGCAATACGGAAACACACAGGAACAGGCCCACGCAGGAGCCAGGAATAAACACCCACACCACACACACGAACACACAAATACACCCGTCAGAGCACGCAGGTTACGGGAAACAAAACCACACAAACAAAAACAGTAGCAAACACAATGCATTACAAAGAAAAACAAAAACTAAAACATAAACATGAACCAAGCACAAGGACTACTCATATTTATACGAGTACTCCTGCGCCGGAAAGCGCAAGCAGTAAGCCTCCCAAATCAACAGGTCATCATCGGAGATCGGATGACCAGGAGACGCACAAGGCCAAGGCATTAAATCCGGCACCCCAATGACGAAACCCCGTGCCCGCAGAACCCAAATGGCAGAAGAGCTCCACGGAACAGGACGCACCAGGTCATTAAAGTCAAGACTCCAAGGGTTAGTCCTATCGAACACCTCCCTGGAGGGCGAGATGAAAGAGAGGGGCGTCTTCCTACGGGGGGGTCGGGCACAGGGCTGCGCACCTGGAATCACACTGGGTGGTGCACAGGGTTTTGCACTGGTGCACGTACTAGGCCCCTCCATGGGCGGCGCACAGGGCCGCACTCAGGGGGTACCCACAGACGCGCCAGGGCCCCCGCCACCAGGCACAGGAACAGAAGCCCCCGGGGCCCGTCCTTCTTCAACACCACAACGAGGTCGGGATCAATAGGAGCAGCCTCCCATGAAGGGGAGCCAACAGTAGGAAGCATAGGAGCCGACACAGGAGGCAGCCCAGAGCCCCCCACAGCATCTTCAAACATTTCCACACACTCATCCGCCCTCGCACGAGGCGGCAACACACTCCTACCTGTATGAGAACGCTTCGAGATCGGACGTTGATCGTCGGAGCTGTCGCCTCCTACAGGAGGAACCCGAGAAGAGCCATCGGCAGGTTTCCCCCCCCCCCACCCCCGCGCGTTGTGAACACAACCCTGTGGTATATGAGCCTCAACGACTCGATTCGGGGAACGAGGCCACCAACCACAGAGGAGACCGGAACTGGAGAGAGAACAGGCGCAGCTGGCGAAGGTGAAGGGATCAGCACAGGTGAGGGGGCATGTGAAGAGGCATGCACCTGCAGAGGAGAAGAGGCACGTAGAGGCGAAGAAGCCTTCGGCAGCGAAGAGGCCGACTGCAGGGGCGGGGCCTCACACACCACCACCCCTTCATGCACACCACCTTCCTATCCACTGGGACACTATCTGAGAAGCCTGGTAACACCACCGGGTCAGCAGACAGTAGAGAAGCCTCCCCCACCCACTCCATCACAAGGCAACAGTTCTTGAGCCACCAACGGGGGAAAATCCTCCTCCCTAAACAAGTTTACAGGTGCAGCCACTACTCCAGTACAGGCTGCCGCTTGGTGCCCATCAAAGCCATAATGAAATCAAGTTCTGGGCTGCCCTGCATAAAAAGCATGCATGGTGTAGCCCATCAAGTTCAAGTATGTTTATTGAGACAAGAAAAAAATACATCTCAAAGAGATACAGTATCTTAGGATATTTCTATCCTCCTATGTACCATCAACATCACAGTAGATGGAACAGGTGACTTCAGACGCAGGGCAAGAGTCTGGGTACCACACGAGACCCAACGCCACCTGCCAGAAGAGATGTTATTCAACTGCAGGGAAACCACGGTCCCAAAAGTCCCAAATAGTGCCGCAGCAGATCTTCAGTAAACTCAAATGGGACTCCATGCAGCGCCACATATGTGAAGGCGTAACAACATTCCGAGACAGCGACGGTACCACCGTCACCCGGGAGGGTAAACAAGCGTCAATCATACTGGGCCACAAAGTCTCGATAAACAGCTGGAGAGTGAAACTTGACAAGTGCCCGGTGGGTCGTTAGCAGCTAGATTTAAAAAACATCAGACACCCTGACGCAGAGCATATCCAGCAGAATGACTTCCACTGCCTGGTACGTAAGTCGGCCAGAGAACTCCATTCCTATCGTTTCCGTATGACGAATAGACGGAAGGGGCGTCCCCATAGCACCGACACAAAAAAAGCCGGAGGTCAGTGCCCCCGTTCCAACGCTATAACAGTCGGGGAAGCAATGAGGGGGATCGCAGCGCACACCCGCACCCGGCGACCTCTGAGCCAAGTCTCCTACATTAGTTGGAAGTAGAGCAAGTCCCCATGGCGCAGTGGTAAAACACTCGCCTGGCACTTCGCAAATGATTTGGCCTAGGTTTCTATCCTGGTCAAGGAGGATTGACTAGGCGCCACTCCTTAACTGTAGCCTCTGTATACCCAGAAGTGAATGGGTACCTGGTTGTTAAACGATTTGGCGGGTCGTATTCCGTGGCAAATTTGGATTAAGGACCTGCCCGAAATGCTTTGCGTGCTAGTGGCTTTACAAGAATGTAACAACTCTTGTATATATAAAATAATAATACAGTAATACAAAAATAATTTCTCAACGATAGAATTGCAAGTGCGCGAGATATCTTGGGTGTGTATTGATTCTTCAAGATTTTATTCCCCGTGGTGTACAAGTTTACAATGTATGCATTTGGTAGGTCCTGTGAAAGATGCAGTGAGGTGTATGACCTGCAAAACTGATGTAATAAACTGGGTTGGAAGATCGAGAAGTGACGCCGTTAATTCACACGTCAGGCAGTGTGCTCTCATGCTCCCGATCTGAGGTTGGCGTGTCCCGCCAGGGCCGCAACTCATCCTCTTACTAATTACGTTGCTTTTCGCTCGTACGCGCACTAAGGCCAAAAATGGTCATACTAGAAAATGAAAGTGGCTCGTGAAAGTGACGTAGTGTCCCATTTTGTTATGGGTGGAGTTCGCCCTGAGCAACCGTGGAGTGCGGACGTGTCCCGGCCTCTGTGACTGCTGGGGTTGTTAGCTGTTTGGTCGCCAGGTGGTGGGGCGTCACTGCCCTCCCAGTGTTGTTGCCTGCCTGGCTACGTGCTGACGTGGCTGTTTTTGACATGGGGGGGCCTTGCGATTCCTCCTGTTTTGCGGGTGAACTCAGTGGGGCTAGAGTTCTCGTGTAAGGCTGGTTATCCAGCCATTGAGTTAGTAATGTGCGACATGCTACGTGTCCCGGTGGAGGCTGTATATGGAGTTGAATTTGTTACGGTCCACCGGGTGATTATCAAGTTCATGCGGGAGGAGGAGTATCGGGACTTCCTCCGGCGGTACGAATGGCGTTCGTTGCCGTTGCCGGATGGCGCCGGCTCTGTTGCGGTCTCGGACCAAAGTGGTGCCCTGTCGTATGTCAGTGTACACGGTGCACCCCTGGAATTCCCTGAAGATCTTCTTCGGCGCTTCTTCGGGAGGTATGGTGCAGTCATCAGTGTGAGGGTGAACACGCTTTCTTTGGGGAAGTATGCTGGGAAGCAGACGAACATCCGTACCTTACGTATGCGCCTGCGATCGGATATCCCATCTTCTGTCCGGCTGCTGGGTTACTACGTTCGGGTGTACTATGCCCGGCAGCCCCGTACCTGTTTCCGGTGTGGCCAGTTAGAACATCAGGCTGCCGGGTGCTCTGCGGCCCCCTACTGTACCTGTTAACTTGTTTCGGGAAGAGGATTTCCCGCCGCTCCCTCAAGGCGTGGATTCCGGAGATGAAGAGCGGCATGTCCCATTCGCTGCTGATGCGGCCCCCCCTGCGTCACCCGACATGCCCCCGGTGGTTGTTGTCCCTCCGCCGAGTGTTCCGGTGGCTCCTGTCGCTAGTCCCTTCGCTGTGCCAGTTGCTCCCGAGGGTCTCCCGGATGATCTCTGCGAGTCGTCTTCGTCTACCTCATCTCCTGCTGCTGCGCCTGGTCCTGCACCCTCACCAGGTGTTACAGCTGTGCTGGGTGTTGGGGGGGATGTGGAGCGTCCTGTTGTGTGTGGCCCGGTTCCACATGTGGTTGAGGCTGCTGCCGTACTGCCTCGGGCGTCGGTTTGCCCGGTTCGTGAGGCCCGTGGTTCTGGGTCCGCTTCCGGCTGTGAGGATGTTCGGCTCGTGCCCAAGTGTTCCAGGTGTTCTTCTACTGATTGGGCTGATGTGGTGGACTATGACGCAGGTGGCGCTTCGGGCGATGATGTGGCGATTCCGGGTGCTTCGCGCTCTACGTCGCTGGTGGTGGCTGACGTCCATGTGTCTGCTATTGACGATAGTTGTGCGTCTGATTTACCTCCTGTTCTTTCTCCTGCAGAAGGTTCTCCGCAGTGGGGGGTGGTCACTCCTCCGGACGTGGGTGGTGCGGATTCTGGTGCGAGCCGCGACATCAAGCTGGTGCTGAAGAAGGATGCCAAGCGTGGGGGGTCCCAGCAAGTACAACGTTCAGTGGTTGCCGCAGGGCCCTGTGAGAAAGCCGAGGAGGCTCCCAGTGCGATGCCCATTGCCCGGCCTCGTGAGAGGAAGCCTCTCCCTATCATCCTGGCCTCCGGAGTGGCGGTTGATGATCAGGAGCCTTTGCGGTTTCAAGTTGATGACTGCGTGCGTCCAGTTCCGTGGTGCCCTTCTTCCATCTGGGTTCGACGGGCTCGGTGTTTTGTTCTGGGTGTGCCGGAGTCAGTGCCTGATCCTCGTATGGTTCGTGATGAACCTATTTCGGAGGACGTCATGTTACTTTGGGAGGCATATTGTCTTCGCTTCCCAGCGGCGGAGTGGCCGGATAAGTATGAGAAATTTGAGTAGTCTGTGTGCTTGGTGTGTGCTTGGACCTGTGGTTTGTTTGTACTGTGTTGTACCTATTGTGCGCCCTTCAGGCCGGTGCTTTGTTGTATTTCTTATATTTCCGGTATTGTTTCTTTTCTTGTATCATTATGTTTCTGTTCATTGTTGTTTTTGTTGTAGGCCCTTCAGGCCGGTGTTTTAGTGTCTTTGTAAAAATTTGTATAAAGTTGTATTGTTTTGTTTTGTGCTGAAGTGTTTGGTTTTGTTTCATGATGTACTTTGTTGTTTTATTCTCGTTCCTTCAGGCCAGTGCAAGTATGTTGTTGTGTTTGTGCCTGTTTTGTTTTCAGGTTTGCGTGTTTTGCTTGTTTATTTTTATTGTTTATTTTTATTGTTGATTTTTATTGTTTATTTTGGCCTCTCCCTTTGTTTACTGGGCGGGTGGTTTGGTGTGTGTTTTTTATTCCTGTATTGTTTGTGCTGTGCGTTTGACCTGGTGTTTTATATTGTTATTACCTTTTGTACGTGTTTGTCCTTTATGTTTTGATTGGACTGTATTGTGTTTGTCCTGTTATGTTTCCTGTTATGCCTCTTAATGTATGGTTTGTTTTTTCTGTGGATTTTGTTTTGTGATGTTACTGTGTTTGCTAGTTTGCCATTGTATTATGTTTTGTGCTTTGTTGTATGCTGTATTTTTCTATGCTTTTCTCGTGTGTGTGTGTTTTGTTGTGCTTTGCTGTTGGCCCTTCTGGCCGGTGGTCTATTGTTTTCCTTTGTTCTGTATTTTGTATTGTTTTTATTGTATTTAAATTGCATGCTTTGCATGTAAAAATAAAAAAAAAAAAAAAAATTACGTCGCTTTACGACGTTACGGGTAAATTACCCGTAACGTCGTAAAAAATTACGTTACGCGTAAGAGGAATATTCACCGACCGAGGTATAGAATTTTACAACAGGACAGCTCAAAATTATTTTAATAAGAAAAATATTAAATTATATAGTGTATTTTCGGAAATGAAATCTAGTATAGTGGAGCGTGCCATCAAAACTTTAAAACATAAACTGTATCATTATATGACCCAGTCTAATTCATTAAAATACATCCACATCCTCCCAAAAGTCATGGACGTTTACAACCACACATTCCACAGAATACTAAAAAATGCTCCTCAAGCCATAAGTTGCAAAACATTGAAGATATACAAAGACAGTTTAAGGTCATTTATTTAAACAATGATTACCCCATAACCCCCATCAGTCCAGAACTACAGGTTGGACAGTATGTACGACTGGCAAAGAAGAGGAATATATTTCACAAGGGCTTTTGGCTCCAAAATACAGAGGAAATATTTCAGGTGTCACATATCGACAGAACACAACCAATCCCAACCTATAAAATCAAAGATTTAACCAACGAGCCGATCAGTGGTAAGTTTTATGAGAAAGAATTGATTCCAACATCCCTTCCAGACTATTTTCCCATAACGATATTACAGTCTAGGAAGACATCGAAAGGACACAGAGAATATTTTGCCAAGTGGAGAGGCTACCCAGATTCTAGCAGTTGCTGGAATAAAGCTCAAGACATCGTCAAATTTAAAAAATAATGACAGTTCATCAGGACTCTCTTGCAGAGAAACACCATCAACTGTTATTTTTATTAAACAATTTATCGCCCAAAAGCGGAATAAACTAATCAAGGCTTTAAAACGACAAGAAATTGAATCAATTTGTGAAATATTTGCCAATATTCTGAAACGAAACATCCCAGTTCAACCCCAGATAATTAATGGATTACAGAGGTATCAGAATGAGATTCGTTCTGTAGCATGTAAGAAAACTCCATTGTACAAAAAGAAGAATATTCTAACTTCTAGGCGAGGTGGGGCTATATTGGCAGCTCTGTTACCTTTGGCTGTATCGTTAATTTCCTCCCCAATAAAGTAATTACGTAAATAAGTAACGAGGAAAATAAAATGGTGAAAGAATATTGCCTAGTACCGCGACTCGTCACTGAAAAATATTTATTTAATAAAAACAAGAGTACTCCATCGCCTCTTAGAGAGGTGGGTCCACTTTTCTTCCACCTGTGGTGGAAGTAAGTCCTTCTCTTTAAAAAACGAAAGCAAATGGTCATGCCATTCACTTCACTACAATTCAGCTAATAATGATGGTGGTAGCTGTAAGCACCTTGGCTGTGACACTATCGGTGGTGATGGAGGAGTGGGGGGAGAGGGCACTCCCCCTTCACCCCCAGCAGCAACAACAACTTGTGGACAGTGTTGTCACGGTAGCTACTTTGAACGTTATAACCCTACCAGTCGCAGGGGACTGGTCAGACAACCTTTAAAAGATATCGGCCCCCCCCCCACGCCACGCAGGTGCACGCCGCGAGGTTCTTTCAACAAAAAACGTGGGCCAGGTGCGACCGTCGCCCTTTTAAAAAAACAAATAAAAAAAAGGATACATTCCATTCTACCGCCCGAGATGTGGGTAGCTGTTGCTGGGCGTCCTCGCCATAAAGCCACTATCACTTCCCAAAACCCAAGTCTGGACAACTTAATAAATGTGAATTTTAAAACTGAGGAAATTCCACACGTCAAAACATTATGGAACATGTTTGAACAAAACAGTCATCAGGTGATATGGGATAGCCATGGGAATTTATTAAAGCCTGTGCAAAATTTAAATATTTTAGATATAATTAAAACTTTAGCCTTTACTAAAAGACAATTTAGGACAGCTGACAAGGCAGATGTAAGGATTTCACTGAAGGTGGCTGGCATAGACCCGTCCTTTATTCGTACTTATCGCGCCAGAACACAGTTAAAAGGGGGGAGGGGTATCCATAGGAGACCCCATTGGGAACCATATTGAAAAACCTATATGAACCACATCTTTTGTGGCCTTGATTTCTGCATTCGGGGCAGGGGCCCCCTTCGAGTCCAACCCAATAGCCCAGGAACAAGTGAAGACTTCCGCCGACACACACTACGTCACTAACGTCACCCTGGATACAGCCAAAAATCGCCTGTATTGGCTGAAAACTGCCCTAACAAAGGTGGGCAATCTAATGGTGAGAACCCCAACCATGTCTCGGCTAGTGGTGCCCCATGGCTTAGGAGCTTCCCACGATGGTATGGTCAACTGGCACAAGGACATCGGGCCGATGTTGCTTTCTCTACATCAAGAACTGACCAAACTCAACAAAGAGTTGGTCAACCTCAAACGTCCTGCTGCTGTTACCCCATCAATGGTGCCCCTCCCGTTCGACGACCCCAGTGGTGATAGTTTTACTATCATCCTCAACACCGTGGTGGGGGAGGGTGGTACCACCCCAAGAACCTCTTCTCATTCTACACCTCCAGCACCACCAGCTACACCCAGAAAGAAGAGACAGCTACAGGAATGTGCATCCAGCACCACCACCACCCCTCCACCACCACCCCCCCACAGCATCCACCTCAGCCAAACGGTGGATTGAAGCCAGCGTCGACTTCGAAACGGAGGCGAATCGCCGTATCGACACCATCCTTGATGGTGAGTCACAGGAAATATTCCTGTTATTCTCCCCACTCAAAAAACAACGAAAGCTGTAACCACCCCACCAGGAAAAAAGAAGTTGTGGTAGCGGCGCCAGCAACAGCAGCAGCAGCAGCAGCAGCAGCAGCAGCAGCAGCAGCAGCAGTGGCAGCGACACCATCACTAGCAGCAGCAGCTCCTGCGGTAGCCCCAAGCGGTGGCAGCGGTAGCAGCAGCAGCAGCAGCCCGCAGCAGGCAGCACCAGTAGTAGTAGCAGTAGCAGTGGTTGTGGTTAATCACTATTCATAAAAAAGTGATTTGATGAGGGGATCTTCTCCTGTTATAGTTCTTTAAGTAGTTTAATAAAATAAAATATAAGTAGTGTTGTTTATTTTCCCCTTCTTGCAAAAACCCCCCCCCGTATATCACCCAGTCAGTACATAACAGCACAATGTCCGAGGAACATTACATATATCTTAACAGCCTTGATCAAGGGGATATATACAACAACCCGAGTTCAGCATTTACAAACACCATCCCCACGCTACATTTAAACCCTTCCATAAAACATGAAGTGGCTTTAGTCAACATACTCCTACCCAGACGAATTAATGCCATCATCAAGGATGAGGGGAGTCTGGCATAGATATCTATGCCACTTTTAAATGTGGAGCTCCTTCTAAGAGCCCAGAACACTTAATATACTCCTTCCTCCCCAAAACGAACATATTATCAAGAAACATCAAATTCATTACAGCTGAGCTTAGCCGGCAAATAACCACAGACATGAAACTAAGTTTTAGTGGTGATTTCAAAATATACTTCACAGATAAAGAACCAATCCTCACCTATGACCAATCTTTAGAGCGGGTATTACTAGCTTCAACTCTTAACAGTGAAGGTACTGGTTCGTTATATTCTCTCAGCTTTCAATTTAAACACAGAATAGCTAATGTACTTGGCTTTGTCAGCACTCGCAAATACACCATTTATCGAGCAAAAACAGATGACATTACAACAGCCTCCAAGATTGTGGGGTTATTACCTTCACACAATGATGGAGGTTGTGACTATTTACTCATTTATAGTGACGTCATCGAGCTGGAACGATACGGAGGGTAGATTGTAAATATCTTGGATGCAATCAATTATCATGACTCATATTCTAGAGGAGCTCACCCTCTAGTGTACATAACATTAAATACTAACACGCTGGAGAAAGTCAGTATTAAAATAACAGATCAGTTTGGGCGAATGGTTAGTTTTGAAGATGGGAGATCGGTTACGGCAGTCTTACATATTCGCCCTAAAGTATAGCAATATATAATATATATATAGAAGTGTTTACCCATGACTTCGGTTATTATAGGAAGAGGCCTCGGAATGCGTATACCTTTCCACCCGCCTCCTCAAAAGGAATTCGAGGAGATATTCGCTCCTCCCCCTAGGAGACACAGGTTGAGAGGGGGGGGGCAATGAATGACATATGCACATTCCAAGCACCTTATCTCAGATCTGGTGGACCTTATCAAAGATCATTCTTTGAGACCTTGGCCGGTATTGCTCGTCGAGCCATACCATTTTTCATGAAAGCTGTAACACCGAGTGCTATCGATTTTAGGAAAAATGTTTTTGGCGATTTAACCAGTGGTAAACGGGATGTAAAGAATGCTCTGAGAACTCATGGTATTGATGCTCTTAAGAGTGTGGGGAAGAAATTGGTAACAGGGGGAAAATTAAAAGACTCTAAGTGAATAAAAAAAAATAAAAAATGTAAACGAGGTCCTGGGTATAAAAATGACGTATTTTCCCTAACGTAAGCAGTCATACTTCATCTTCCAGAGGGGATCATGGCAGCGGCTAATGGGGCTGGGGTGAAAATACCACTAGAATATTATAGCTCCAGTATTATTGACCAATTTCCTAGAAGTAACAGAATACGTAATGTGGAGAGTTCAATTGCCTCTATACAGCTAATAGACATTCTACCTGTCAACCTCCCCATTAATCAACGTTTGCGGGATAATTACTTAGAATTCCGCGTTCCTGGTACACAGGGAGCCTTCTTAGATCTAGCTAATATTGTTATAGATTTTAAGGTATCTTTAACGAAAGATGACGATACCACAAAATTGGAAGAGGATGACCATGTGGAATTTGTGAATGGGTTGTCAAATACCATGTTTAAATGTGTTCAGGTGTTTTTAGGAGAGCAGGTAGGTGAAACAAATTCTAATTTTAATTATTGGTCGTTTATTAAATTAATTACCTCCATGCCTCCATCAAAAAGTCTTCCTTGGGGAGAATTGGAGCCTTTCATAGGGACTGGAGAGATGACGATGGCATAATCACTATTGAATTCACTAATACTTATTTTACTGGAGCAACCACCAAGGATAAAAAATTTTTGACTGATTTAAAAAGTAATGGTTTGTCGATGTGTTTCCCCCTAGTATTGGATATAACAACCCTAGACCAATACGTATTGGATAATATAGATGTGCGTCTAAAATTGGAGCTCTCTCCTCATTCTTGGCTGCTAAATACAAGTGTGGACGATGGTTCTAAGTATCGCCTGCATATGGATTATGCTAAGTTATGGGTAATGCGGGTGTTCCCCTACCCAAGTGCTTACCTGGCCTTAAACAGCTCACTGTTAGCATCTCCTGACCCCATAAGCTATACTTTCAATAGAACCACTTCTAAAACATATGTCCTAGTGGGGACTCAAACTAGTCTCTTAATTGATCAGCCTTGGACACAAGTAATTCCACACAAGATATATATGGTAATGGTCCCAATGAATTATTATGCCGGTCTTCACCAAGGTAATGGATTATATTTTGAAAATGCAAAGCTGAAAAGTATCGCCGTGTATTTGAACAATAATGCAATTTACCAAATTGGCGGTGATTTCGACAACCATTATTTCCGTCTTTATTACGAAACTTTGAAGACATTAGGCTTAGAGCGTGATTCACTACTGGGCCATGACACTTTTAATAAGGAGAGATCAATATTCGCCTTTGACTTAACCACCATTCAAACGAAGGATTCCCTCCCTGTGGAGAAATCTGGCAACTTGCATATGGAGCTTGAATTTGGCGGTGGTGTTACATATAACAGACTGGTTTTACTGTTTGGGGAAACGACTGGGGTACTATCAATCGACGGGCAGAGAACTGTTCTATGCGACGTGCGAGCTTAAAAACATAATGAATTGTTATGATATAAATATTAATTTAAAAAATAATCTAGGGGCTCGAGTGCTCTACCTAGGTTGTTATAATGCTGACGAGATAGAACAGTTAAATATCTCATCAAGAAAACCTATTGTCTTCATAACTAATATTTTATAATCACACAGCAGAATCACAATGGGGCATTGGGTAGATATTTATGTTGATAAAGTTAAACATTGGATGTTTTTTTTTGATAGTTATGCAATGTCACCGGTTACTTACGGCTATTATTTCAAAGGATTTATTAAAACTAACAAAATAATAAAGGTGTTTGGAATGTGCTACAGACTCCAGAGTGATTTTACTCTTGCCTGTGGGTTATATTGTGTCATGTTTATTCATAGAATAAGTCATCTGGGCTTACCTTCAACAGTACATTACTTACATAATGTATTTTCCAGCTTTACTTTAAAATTAAATGATAAACGAGCCCTCACTTATGCAAGACGATATTTTCCTATGAAACATCATTGTGTTAGGACATTTTGTAGAGGTGTAGGGGTTGGTTCTTAAAGGTGGTGTAGGGAATATTTTTGTTAGCTAGGCAACCTACCTACCTAACAAAGGGGAGGGAGGGGGGAGATTAACCCTTAAAAAACCCCTCCCACCCCACAACCCCCTCAGAAGACTGACAACCTCCTCCTCCTACGAAATGGAAGGTGTCTCTCCAAAAACACCCACAGGGAAGATTGAAGTCCTTGAAGGACCTGGTTAGTATTACTCTCACTTTCTGGTGATAGATTTATTTTTATTTCCCACAATAAAAAGTTTGTATATCCTCTATTTTGCCTCTTTATTTTTCTTCAGTACAGTTCTTGGGACCCGTCCACATTTGTAGAGTAGTACTTCTACGTGGGAGGTCTGCCTCAAACAAGATGCTGTTACGTAGTCTAATTGACAATGCCTGCTGTAGAGGACACAAGGCCGCTCCTGCAGGGGGAGAGGTATGTACTAGCTGTTCTTAGAGAAAAATAGAATATTTTTCTAATAAAAAGATATAATCTTATAAAAATCTTTAATCACTATAAATTATTTCCCCCATCTCTTTCCAGAACACTTCCGATGAGGGAGAGAAGGAAACTCAACCAAAAGGCGACCACCCAACTCACCCCACACCCCCAAGAGAGGAGGGGGAAGGGGGTCAAGACGAAGAGACGTCAGAATTCTACTCAGATGAGGATGGAGAGAAGGAGGGGGGGGGGGGGTGAGGAATAAGGGGGTAGAACCGTAGTGTTCAAACATGATAGCTGGAGTAAGTGAAATGGTGGGGCTCACCGTAGACTACAATTATTAACTAACATAATTAACTTTTTTATACATGTTTGTGGTTTTTTACCTAATAAAGCATTTAATAAATTATTAGATTTTTTTAACCCTCGGGGAGATTTATAATTTAATACTCCTTAAATACTCCTATATAACCCCTAGGAATAACGGGGGGGGGGGGGGGATTTTTTTTTATTAAGCAGAAATAGAAAGACTGCAAGGGGGGGGGAGTGTTTAAAGGTGATAGCTGGAGTAAGTGAAATATGGTGGGTGCTCACCGTAGACTTTATAAGTGACCAAATTGATGCACAGAGTAGTAAAGGGTCTCGAAACTCCTTTGTATGGATACCTTCACAATTAAATATAACCCATCATAATGAGACAGACATTGCAGCCAAATTAGCATGTAACAAGTTTGAAGTTGAATTAGATCTAGGTATCCCAATCTCTGCTGTCAAAACTGTATTGGTCCAAACACTCAGATCTGATAGGAAAGAACTTACTGACTCCCAACGACCTGAAAATACTAGTATAAAAAGCTACGATTTGTTCAGATCTGAAACCTACATCTATGGGCAGCACAAAACGTCCACTAGACTGTGCGACACAGTGGTTGCAAGGATCAGGTTGGGTTACCGTTACCTGTGGAAGGTGGCTGCAGGTGACGGGTCTCCCAATCCTGAGCACTCCAGTTGCAAACTCTGTGAGCAGGAACTACGGCACGATCTCCCGCACTACATCACTGAATGCCCAGTTATTAGACCTTTCAGACCAGTTGGCATGAGGTACCTGGAGCTTTGCAATTACTTTATTCACTCTCGTATTCTTGAAGATATCCTCACAGTGTACCCAAAATTTGCCAGTGCAGGCTACTAAACGTATGGCCCTGTATGACTAACCATCCTGCGAGATGAGGACTTTTATTACCACTGCTGCCTTATTCAGTCTTGTGTTGATGGTATCGTAAAAATGCATCCGGAGTCTGCCAGTGCAGACTGCTTATCACATGCCTCTGTATGACTAACCATCCTGTGTGATGGGGATTTTTTAGCATCACCTAGTTAGCTTTTTTGACACACTGTACTCTGTACTCCACTTCATATAGTCTAGGGTAGCTGCACTAATGCAGATGTACCTCATATTTTAATAAAAAAAAAAGTTCTACATAATGGATACCTATCTACACTGTTTTGTGTCCACAACCACCTCTGATGACCTAATATGGAGTGGGACTATCTGTCACCCCGCCTCTGATTCCATTGTCTGATAAGTGGGCCTATCTGGCTCTAAATATTCTACTGGGTTATATTTTCTTGACTTCATTTCAACACATACTGACCTACAGCTTTCACATATTCGAGTACGAATGCCAAGCAATGTTTCTTTAAACGTACAAGACAATTCATAAATTAGAACGACCCTATTCATTGTCGGAACCTTCGCCTTCATTTTCACAGGAAACTTTATTTTCAGATTAAAAAAAAAAATCATTCTAAATTTACTTTCTGATCGATTATCATAATGTTTCCATATTTTGTGTAACGTGGTTTGTTCTACAAACTGTATGTTGAGTTTTGTCCGTAAACTTAAAAACATTGGAGTAAAGGTTGTTATGTCTAATTTTGGCGATTATTGTGAAAGTGCACATTACAAATTCTATTTACATCAATCTATACTCTTAAACTAATTCTAAAACATAGAAAATGAAGATCATATGTTAATCTGACACTGTAATGAAAAATAATACAATTTGTGTTTTTTTTTATTTTTTTTTTGAAAATTGGCATTATTTTATTTTTTTAAGTACTTTTTTGGTGCATGTTAGGATGGTGATCCATTGGGAAACGTTGGAACATTTATCAAGTAGAGTAAGCAAATTTTTTTTTTGTAAAGAGTTTGAGGTTGGTCGAAATATTAATTATCTCGCCCCTTAAACTAAGACTAGAGTCCATAAGGGCTCCCAAATAAAGCACCTAGTAAAACTGCAAGCAAGAGCAGTTGTCTTCCTCAGCTCATCTGAAGCCTGCTCCTAGAAAATCATTTATTTCACGAGAATGTACTCTGAAACTATCACATTGGGAACTATCAGGGGAACTATCATAAAGGAACTATCATATAAGGAACCTGGTGAAACTACAAGCAAGAGCTGTAATCCTACCTTGTCGGAAATCCGACACACAACATGTTAACATAGTAAGCATCATAGATGTAGCTAATTTTCTATAGTTAGCCATTAACAGAAATTTAAGAATAGGATCGTGACATCATAACAACAAACACATATTTACATCACATATTCTTTAAACAACAGTCTAGTGTTTAAGCTTAATAAAAAAAATTCACTAGGACTGGATATAATTAAATATACCATAAAACTGAAGCTTGCCTTCCTAAGTCACTAAGACAGTAGGAACCAAGAAATATTATTGGAACGAGAGAGACACCTGAGGGAGGGAGGGGCCAGTCATTGTAAACAAAGACACAAGACTAGAGTGTGTATCCCTGAGGTTTGTGACACATCACATATGATAGAATGTTCTATCCCACTGTGCATTGCCACAGCAACCTCTACAACAACGGGACAGAGCTGAGTATCCGTCTTACCAATTATCTATACAGTATCATGTTTTTGGCCATAAACTGTTAAGATAGGTTGGGCAGTTATGCAGTGGGGCTTAACCCCAAACAACGTGACTTTATTTCATTACTCATCATTACACTACATTTCACATGTCACACCTGGGTGAATTCACCAAAGGCCTCCCACTCGACCCTTTCTAAATCTAATGAAATTTTGTAATAAAGTTGCCCTAGACCCTAAATGAAAATGTGCAAAATATGAGAGCTCAATCTGATTTGGTTCTTAAATAACAGGTCCATATTGAATGGGCTCTCATCCCGTTAATGCGTAAATACCAGAAAAATGTCCAACTTTGACCCTTTGTTAAATCACGACTAGTGCCCAGAGAGGTGTGAAATTTGGCATACCAGGGCAACTTTTGATGCAGAATACAGCAGTGTAATAAAAATGTAGTTTGGGTAGCTATTTGGCTACCAATCCATGCTAATATCTAATATCACTGCCAATACAACAGGTGGACGCATTGTGCGATAAACACCATCAGTCATACAATATAACAAAAACAATCACTGAGAGAGGTGTTGACGAAATACATGCAGACTTTGTTATGGAAGCCCCTTGGGAATCTCTGCCAGCAGACTTTAAGATTATGGTTCTTGAAAGAAAAAAGAACCAGACAAATCCTCATCTGCTACGTAACATTGCACAGATGCATATAGAAGCAAACTTGGCATCTGACAGCTTCACTTACTTCACAGATGGATCAGTAGATCAGGAGGGACAAGAAACCGGAGCTGCAGTTAAAGCAGGAAACACTGTAAATAGTTGGAGACTCTCAAATGGGTGTTCGATTTTATAAACAGAGATGCTAGCCATTCAAAACGCTTATCAACTGGGTGCCAATTCATGTGGGAATAATAGGAAATGACGTTGCAGACGAAGCTGCAAAACTTGCAACTAAGAGAAGAAATGTAGACATTTACATACCACAGAGTTTATCACAGATTAAGAAAGTAATTAGAAACAGAACAATGCAAAAGATGTACAGTGACCTCAACACAGCTGTTGCAACATCAGGATCTGCGGGTTGGTACAAGAATTCAACCAACTACAAATCACTTAGTTTGATGAAAGGGAGCAGTAGAACAACAGAAGTACACTTACATCGCATCAGGCTGGGATACCCACATGTATGGGAAATAGGCTTACAGGTTCCGGAAGATGAGAGTAAATGTCAACACTGTGGAGAAATGCCCAACAGACCACTGGAACATTATCTAACACAGTGCACAGTTACAAACCCATTAAGATTTCAACTTAGGTTCAACAGAGCAGAAGAAGTTGTTAAACACATATGGCAAAATCTTACTGAAGCGACCGTACCATAAATAAATGAAGCGACCATAAATACTCATACTCCGCCCAAGTAAAACAGAAACAAGCAACACTTATTGGGCCAGCCAGAGGCTTAGGGCCCGCGCAGGAATATCCCTGCAAAAAAAAAAAACTGCAAATATATCTCAATATGCGTCATTTCCAATTTGGTTTTGTATGACACCATTGGATAGAGCAGATTTTTCTGTACAAGAGTAATTTTATTTAGATTGGGATTTGAATTCCTAGTTCAGCCACAGGACTCTGAAAATTACACTTTTATATGAGAGGCATATTATACTGTAGGCTATTGCAGGCTGTCAAATCCAGAGCATGACAATTTGCAGAAGGCAAATTTATCCATTATTAGTGTAATCCTTGCTTTGGTCCATGGTGGCCGAGCCACTACCAATCTAAAAGATTGGCAACCCCATCGCCTAGGTGCCACGCCTGATAGCCAGGCAAGGCTAGCCTCGGGCGGGCCACTTTCCCGCAGGTTCCCAAGTCTGTTAGTTGGGTGTCTGACAGGTTCCCAAGCCTCATGTGGAGTCTTATCCTAGGATTATCCTCTGCAGTAGCTACTGTGATTGGTCGCAAACCTTTTCGCTTTACATGGCATTTCTTCTTGAAGGGATTGCAGCAAGTTTTTTGCAAAAAATCAAATTTCGTCAACAGCAAAGCTTCATGATGGAGGCAGACTTGAGATTCTCCTTCCAAGTTCAGTTCACTTCGCTTCGTTTTTGATCTTCTGCACTATACTGTTTTAGAAACTTAAAGCCTTTGTCGGGAGTATAGGTTGTCAAGTGACATTCAGAAGAGCGACGCTCATGGCTAGCAATAGCACATGGCATTAAACCAATGGAATCCTGATTCATGACGTATCCGTAATCGAATTAAATTCAAATTATTTAACTAACTGAATACATTAATTTCAAGTGAGACCTGTAATACATTATTATTAATATTGCTTTTTATTTATTTGTGTATTTATTGCAAGTAAATACACAAATAAGTAAACAGTAATGTTTGACCTGCTGATACGATACTACAAATATGTAAAGATAAATATAGAACAGAAACCAAAAATAGCACTGATTGTTTAATAATAATCCTGAATCCCACCCAAAAATGTTCTACCCAATAAAGCATAAAATTTTTCCAATCAGTTTGGATATCAATTTGCTAGCAGTCATGATCAGTGCACAAAGAAAATGGAGAATCATAATTTGATTTTTTCGATATCGCACCAAGGGTTGTAATTTTCAGAGTCCTGTGGCTGAACTAGGAATTCAGATCCCAACCTAAATAAAAGTTACTCCTGTACAAAAAAATCTGCTCTATCCAATGGTGTCATTCAAAACCAAATTGGGAATGACGCATATTGAGATATATTGGCAGTGATATTACAATGGATTGGTAGCTGAATGGCTCCCCAAACTACTTTTTTGATTACACTGCTGTATTACGCACCAAAAGTTGCCCTGGTATGCCGAATTTCACACCTTTCTGGGCACAAGTCGTGATTTAACAAAGGGTTAAAGTTGGTAATGTTTGTGGTATTTACACCTAAACGGAACGAGAGCCCATTCAATATGGACCTGCTATTTAGGAACCAAAGCAGATTGAGCTCTAATATTTTACAGAGTGTCATTTGGGGGTCTAGGGCTATATTACTACAAAATTTCATGGCATTTGGAGAGGGTCGAATGGGAGCCATAGGTGACGTTTTGGTGATTTGAGATGGAATGACCCACCTATACTTTATGTGTTAATGGAGCCATTGTTAAAGCCCATTCTTTTATAGGTAAATTTGTGATCTGGAGATATTAGAGAAGCTGTTTACCCACATAACCTGTGACGCATCTTGCATGGTCTGGTTGCCCCTACAGACGTCACCATCACGTCCGAAAATCCTCTACCGCTGATCTTGAAGCGTATCCGCAAGACAACAGGTAAGTTCGTTCCCGATGTCTCGCCGGTCCTTCACCTCGGTGGTACTCTTGTGGCGGACCCGTTGCAAGTCGCGGCCGAATTGGGTTCCCACTTTTCGTCTGTTAGCTCTGGTTCTCATCTTCCCCATTCCTTCCTTCTTCGTAAGCCTCTTCTTGAATCTCGTTCTTTGGATTTCTGTACCCATCTCAACCTTCTCTATAACGATCCCTTCTCGCTCTCTGAGTTCCAGTCTGCTCTGGCCCTCTGCGGTTCTACAGCGGCAGGCTCCGATGGCATTCATTATCAGATGCTTCGACATCTCCCTCCGTGCTCGTCTCAGCAATTACTGAGTCTGTTTAGTCGGGTCTGGGAGTCGTCGTCAGTTCCTGAGGACTGGCTCGATGCTGTTGTTCTCCTTGTTTGGAAACAATGGTATCTCGGGTCATCCCCAAGGACTTCCGCCCTATTGCTCACATGAGTTGTGTCTGCAAGCCCTTTTAACGTATGGTTAACGTTTGTCTGATGTGGTTCTTAGAGCAGTATCACCACCTTTCCCCTTCTCAATTTGGTTTCCGCAAGTGCCGCAGCACAACTGATGTCCTGGTGAACTTGGAGGTCTATATTTGTACTGCTTTTGCTGCGAAGACCTCCGTTGTTGCCGTCCTTTTTGACCTGGAAAAGGCTTATGACACTACCTGGCAGTATCATATTCTTTCTCAACTTCATTCTTTTGGCCTTCGTGGGAATCTCCCTCTCTTCCTCCAAAGTTTCCTCTCTCGTCGTTTCTTTCAAGTGAGGCTTGGTACCACTCTCTCTGCCCCTTTTCGGCAATATGAGGGTGTGCCCCAGGGTAGCGTTCTCAGCACTACTTTTTTTCTTGTTGCTCTCAATGGTCGTCTTTCCTCCCTTTCTTCTGGCGTCTTCTCCGCTCTCTATGTAGACGATCTTACCCTTTGCTGTCGGGGTGATGATTCGCCTCTCCTTCAACGTGTGATTGATGCCGTGTCGTCTTGGGCTTCAAGTTCATGGCTTCAAGTTTTTTGCGTCTATGACTTGTGCTATGACTGTTACTCGGAAGCGTGCCATTCTTCGTCCCTCACTGTCACTTTATGGACATTCCCTTGTGTACAAGGATTCTGCTAACCTTCTGGGGTTAATCTTTGACAATCGTTTGTCTTGGTCGCCCCATATCTCTTACCTCCGCGCTGAATGTTCTAAGGACCTTTCCCTCTTAAAGGTTTTGTCCCATAGAACCTCCAACTTCTTGGGGATCGGACAGGCGTACACTCCTCTCTCTACATTCCTCACTCCTCCTGTCTAAACTGAATTATGGTTGTCCTGCTTACTCATCCGCTTCTCCTTCTACTCTTCGCCGTCTTGATGCTTTGCACCATACTGGGTTGCGCCTCAGCTCTGGTACCTTTCGTTCGACTCCCACCCTCAGCTTGTATGTTGACACTGGTTTCCTGTCTCTCCAGGACCGCCGTGATCGCTACTGTCTTCGCTATCTTGCGCGGTCCTTGCAACATCCTTCCTCTCGCCTCTGTCGTGCTTTAACTTTTACCCCTCCTGTAGTTACTGTTCCTCTTCACCACCTCCCTCTTTCTGTCCGGCTATCTCGCTTACAGATCTCTCTTTCCATTCGTCTTTCTAATATTTCTCCTCGTTTTGTTCCTTCCATGCCTCCGTGGAGGGTCCCCCTTCCGAAGTTTTGCACATCCGTGACCCGCGTCACTAAAGCTTTTACCCCTCCTACGGTTCTGAAACGCCTTTTTCTTGAACACTTTTCTTTACACTCCCGCTCCGTTTTTGTCTTCACCGATGGGTCTAAGTCTGCGGACGGTGTTGGCTACTCTGTTGTTTTTCCTGACCGTACTTACATGTGTCGCCTCCCTTCGGAGACTAGCATCTTCACAGCAGAATTTTATGCTATTCTCCATGCTCTCCCTCTCCTGCTTTCTCGTTGTCAATCCTCCTTTGTGATTGTAGTTGACTCTCGTAGTGCCCTCATGGCTCTCGGGTCCTTTAATCTTGTCCACCCGGTAGTCGGCGAGATTCAACATTGGCTGTTTCTTATCTCTAGTAAATTTAAATCCCTGGAGTTTTGCTGGGATTCCAGCCATGTTGGTGTTTCTTTAAATGAGCATGCGGATGCTGCTGCTAGAGAGGCTATCCGCTCTTGTCCCATTTCCCGTAATGGTATTCCTTTTTCCGACTTTTATCCGGTTATTCATTCCTCCATCCTTGCCCGTTGGCAGGGTTGTTGGTCTTCTGTTGTTGGTAACAAACTGCGTACTCTTAAGCATTGTGTGCCCCCGTGGCCTTCCTCCTGCCACTGTAACCGGCGGTGGGAAACGGCTCTAGCTCGGTTGCATCTTGGCCATACTCGCTTAACTCAGGATCGCTTAATGGACCGCCGCCCAGCTCCTTATTGTCCAAATTGTGTTGTCCCTCTTACCGTCGTGCATATCCTTGTTGAATGTCCTGACGTCCAGGACGAGCGTGTGCCTTGCTTTCCGACCGTCCCTCACGGTCACCTGTCCCTCGATAGAATTCTTGGTGACTCGGATACTTTTGATATCGTTCGCCTTATGCGTTTTTGTTCTCGTATTGGCATCCTTGGTGATATTTAGCGCCCTCTGATTATTCCGCACATTTGATGGTGATACATAGCCTTCCCAGTTTGGTGCCTTCTTTTGATAATTACTTACAGACGCCATTACATGGCCCGCCAGGATCATATGTGCCACACCCTAACAGATGTTGAAACTGTCTAATCAAGCCATATCAACGACACAGCTGAGGCTCTCTTTTTAAGTTGTATACTAATATAATTATAATATTGAGTAGAACTAACCTAACAATGTAGTCTAACCCATCATATGTGGTATAATTTAAATGAATTTAACAAATCCCCACCTATGTGTTAAAGTAAAACCTGGTAGGCTGAATTTACATACACTAAATTTACACTAAATTTACACTAAAATAAATATTCACAAATTAAAAAGCACATACTGCCTGCTAGGAATACCCCACATACCTCAGCTTATTTGAAACCTACTCCTAGAGTCCCATTTATTTCATGAGTCATTTATTTATATATGAATCAATAGGAACAGCCTTTATTCATTAACAACATAAGCTAACAATCGTATAAGTAATAGGATGAGCGTTAATTGTCACTGAAGAGTCGAACGTCATTCCCAAGATGTCAATTTCATCTGTGAACTCTAGGGTTTTACCAATCATTTACAAGCTTGTCCGATTTGCCATGTGCAGTCTAGTTATCATCATTGCTTGTGTCTTCTCAGCCACAAATGTGACCTGTCTTCTCCTACCCCAGGTAGAAATCGCTGAAAGTTGGTGATTGATGATTCTTGCAGCATTCGGCATTTCTTCTTTTCTGTATGTGAAAGTTAGAGTGCAGTCATCAACATAGGCTTGAGCTTCAGGAATGAGATAAAGTAGATCATTGAAATAGACATTCCATAGCAGAGGGCCAAGCACACTACCCTGTGGAACGCTGGCACCAATTGAGTGGCTTACGGATTCTGCTCTATTGAGGGCTACTCGTAGAGTCCGTTCTGGAAGATAGTCTTTTTTTAACTCTAAGATAGAGCAAGAGATGCAAAGTGCTTGAAGCTTTACTACTAATCCAGAGTGCCAAACCTGATAAAAGGCTCCAGCTATGTCTAAAACAGCAACACAGCTGATCTTGGACTCATTAAATGACTAATGCAACTTAGTGGAGAGATTTAGCAAGAGATCAGCAGCAGATCGGCTTTTTCTAAAACCATACTGTCGATCATATATTAGCCGATGATGATAAAAAAAGATATAATTTGCTGAGCGATTAAATATTCTAGGATTTTACCAGTAATGGAAAGTAGTGACAGTGGTCTGTACACACAGAAATCACAATAACGTAATGCATGAAATGAACAAATTCACAAGGGCCTTGATGAGGTTTCGAACCTACGTCCGGGATGATCCCAGACGCCCCTTAGTCGACTGCGCCACGGCATGGAAAAAGAATGCACCTCCTGGTGCATGGGGAAATTGTGCAAAACCACGGTTTGTGTCTCGGAGAGGCTGCGGGATCTGTAAGAGGGCAGTAGCATTCACAGTTGCAATTCTTTTTTCCATGTCGTTGCGCAGTCGACTATTAATGAAGGCGCAGTTAATGTAGTTAGTAAATGTGGATGACTATAATGTACACGATTGGCAATTCAAACTATGAAACTAGCTCAATGCACATGTTAGCTACTGAGCTTTGAGACAGTACATGTGGTCGTTCTCGAACCTGCTGTTGATATAATACTGTAATATACATTAACTGTGTAACAAGATTACCAAGACTGCAACTTGCTTAGCTAAACGAACTGTGGGGTTCAGTTTCTGAACCCCTGTAACTTCGCCTACAGGATGGGCGTGGAGTGTAAACCTTCACACACAGGATGGACATGGAGTGTAACCTTCACACACAGGATGGGCATGGAGTGTAAACCTTCACCCACAGGATGGCATGGAGTGTAAACCTTCACCCACAGGATGGACATGGAGTGTAAACCTTCACCCACAGGATGGACATGGAGTGTAACCTTCACCCACAGGATGGACATGGAGTGTAAACCTTCACCCACAGGATGGGCATGGGTGTAAATCTTCACCCACAGGATGGGCATGGAGTGTAAACCTTCACACACAGGATGGCATGGAGTGTAAACCTTCACCACAGGATTGCGTGGAGTGTAAACCTTCACACACAGGATGGGCGTGGAGTGTAAACCTTCACACCCAGGATGGGCGTGGAGGGTAATCTTCACCCACAGGATGGGCGTGGAGTGTAAACCTTCACCCACAGGACGGGCATGGAGTGTAAACCTTCACCCACAGGATGGCGTGGAGTGTAAACCTTCACCCACAGGATGGGCATGGAGTGTAAACCTTCACCCACATGATGGGCATGGAGTGTAAACCTTCACCCACAGACGGGCAGGAGCGTAAACCTTCACCCACAGGATGGGCGTGGAGTGTAAACTTCACCCTCAGGATGGGCATGGGTGTAAACCTTCACCCACAGGATGGGCATGGAGTGTAAACNTTAGGACAGCTGACAAGGCAGATGTAAGGATTTCACTGAAGGTGGCTGGCATAGACCCGTCCTTTATTCGTACTTATCGCGCCAGAACACAGTTAAAAGGGGGGAGGGGTATCCATAGGAGACCCCATTGGGAACCATATTGAAAAACCTATATGAACCACATCTTTTGTGGCCTTGATTTCTGCATTCGGGGCAGGGGCCCCCTTCGAGTCCAACCCAATAGCCCAGGAACAAGTGAAGACTTCTGCCGACACACACTACGTCACTAACGTCACCCTGGATACAGCCAAAAATCGCCTGTATTGGCTGAAAACTGCCCTAACAAAGGTGGGCAATCTAATGGTGAGAACCCCAACCATGTCTCGGCTAGTGGTGCCCCATGGCTTAGGAGCTTCCCACGATGGTATGGTCAACTGGCACAAGGACATCGGGCCGATGTTGCTCTCTCTACATCAAGAACTGACCAAACTCAACAAAGAGTTGGTCAACCTCAAACGTCCTGCTGCTGTTACCCCATCAATGGTGCCCCTCCCTTTCGACGACCCCAGTGGTGATAGTTTTACTATCATCCTCAACACCGTGGTGGGGGAGGGTGGTACCACCCCAAGAACCTCTTCTCATTCTACACCTCCAGCACCACCAGCTACACCCAGAAAGAAGAGACAGCTACAGGAATGTGCATCCAGCACCACCACCACCCCTCCACCACCACCCCCCCACAGCATCCACCTCAGCCAAACGATGGATTGAAGCCAGCGTCGACTTCGAAACGGAGGCGAATCGCCGTATCGACACCATCCTTGATGGTGAGTCACAGGAAATATTCCTGTTATTCTCCCAACCCAAAAAACAACAAAAGCTGTAACCACCCCACCAGGAAAAAAGAAGTTGTGGTAGCGGCGCCAGCAACAGCAGCAGCAGCAGCAGCAGCAGCAGCAGTGGCAGCGACACCATCACTAGCAGCAGCAGCTCCTGCGGTAGCCCCAAGCGGTGGCAGCGGTAGCAGCAGCAGCAGCAGCCCGCAGCAGGCAGCACCAGTAGTAGTAGCAGTAGCAGTGGTTGTGGTTAATCACTATTCATAAAAAAAGTGATTTGATGAGGGGATCTTCTCCTGTTATAGTTCTTTAAGTAGTTTAATAAAATAAAATATAAGTAGTGTTGTTTATTTTCCCCTTCTTGCAAAAACCCCACCCCCGTATATCACCCAGTCAGTACATAACAGCACAATGTCCGAGGAACATTACATATATCTTAACAGCCTTGATCAAGGGGATATATACAACAACCCGAGTTCAGCATTTACAAACACCATCCCCACGCTACATTTAACCCCTTCCATAAAACATGAAGTGGCTTTAGTCAACATACTCCTACCCAGACGAATTAATGCCATCATCAAGGATGATGGGAGTCTGGCATAGATATCTATGCCACTTTTAAATGTGGAGCTCCTTCTAAGAGCCCAGAACACTTAATATACTCCTTCCTCCCCAAAACGAACATATTATCAAGAAACATAAAATTCATTACAGCTGAGCTTAGCCGGCAAATAACCACAGACATGAAACTAAGTTTTAGTGGTGATTTCAAAATATACTTCACAGATAAAGAACCAATCCTCACCTATGACCAATCTTTAGAGCGGGTATTACTAGCTTCAACTCTTAACAGTGAAGGTACTGGTTCGTTATATTCTCTCAGCTTTCAATTTAAACACAGAATAGCTAATGTACTTGGCTTTGTCAGCACTCGCAAATACACCATTTATCGAGCAAAAACAGATGACATTACAACAGCCTCCAAGATTGTGGGGTTATTACCTTCACACAATGATGGAGGTTGTGACTATTTACTCATTTATAGTGACGTCATCGAGCTGGAACGATACGGAGGGTAGACTGTAAATATCTTGGATGCAATCAATTATCATGACTCATATTCTAGAGGAGCTCACCCTCTAGTGTACATAACATTAAATACTAACACGCTGGAGAAAGTCAGTATTAAAATAACAGATCAGTTTGGGCGAATGGTTAGTTTTGAAGATGGGAGATCGGTTACGGCAGTCTTACATATTCGCCCTAAAGTATAGCAATATATAATATATATATAGAAGTGTTTACCCATGACTTCGGTTATTATACGAAGAGGCCTCGGAATGCGTATACCTTTCCACCTGCCTCCTCAAAAGGAATTCGAGGAGATATTCGCTCCTCCCCCTAGGAGACACAGGTTGAGAGGGGGGGGGGGGGCAATGAATGACATATGCACATTCCAAGCACCTTATCTCAGATCTGGTGGACCTTATCAAAGATCATTCTTTGAGACCTTGGCCGGTATTGCTCGTCGAGCCATACCATTTTTCATGAAAGCTGTAACACCGAGTGCTATCGATTTAGGAAAATGTTTTTGGCGATTTAACCAGTGGTAAACGGGATGTAAAGAATGCTCTGAGAACTCATGGTATTGATGCTCTTAAGAGTGTGGGGAAGAAATTGGTAACAGGGGGAAAATTAAAAGACTCTAAGTGAATAAAAAAAAAAAAAAATGTAAACGAGGTCCTGGGTATAAAAATGACGTATTTTCCCTAACGTAAGCAGTCATACTTCATCTTCCAGAGGGGATCATGGCAGCGGCTAATGGGGCTGGGGTGAAAATACCACTAGAATATTATAGCTCCAGTATTATTGACCAATTTCCTAGAAGTAACAGAATACGTAATGTGGAGAGTTCAATTGCCTCTATACAGCTAATAGACATTCTACCTGTCAACCTCCCCATTAATCAACGTTTGCGGGATAATTACTTAGAATTCCGCGTTCCTGGTACACAGGGAGCCTTCTTAGATCTAGCTAATATTGTTATAGATTTTAAGGTATCTTTAACGAAAGATGACGATACCACAAAATTGGAAGAGGATGATCATGTGGAATTTGTGAATGGGTTGTCAAATACCATGTTTAAATGTGTTCAGGTGTTTTTAGGAGAGCAGGTAGGTGAAACAAATTCTAATTTTAATTATTGGTCGTTTATTAAATTAATTACCTCCATGCCTCCATCAAAAAGTCTTCCTTGGGGAGAATTGGAGCCTTTCATAGGGACTGGAGAGATGACGATGGCATAATCACTATTGAATTCACTAATACTTATTTTACTGGAGCAACCACCAAGGATAAAAATTTTTGACTGATTTAAAAAGTAATGGTTTGTCGATGTGTTTCCCCCTAGTATTGGATATAACAACCCTAGACCAATACGTATTGGATAATATAGATGTGCGTCTAAAATTGGAGCTCTCTCCTCATTCTTGGCTGCTAAATACAAGTGTGGACGATGGTTCTAAGTATCGCCTGCATATGGATTATGCTAAGTTATGGGTAATGCGGGTGTTCCCCTACCCAAGTGCTTACCTGGCCTTAAACAGCTCACTGTTAGCATCTCCTGACCCCATAAGCTATACTTTCAATAGAACCACTTCTAAAACATATGTCCTAGTGGGGACTCAAACTAGTCTCTTAATTGATCAGCCTTGGACACAAGTAATTCCACACAAGATATATATGGTAATGGTCCCAATGAATTATTATGCCGGTCTTCACCAAGGTAATGGATTATATTTTGAAAATGCAAAGCTGAAAAGTATCGCCGTGTATTTGAACAATAATGCAATTTACCAAATTGGCGGTGATTTCGACAACCATTATTTCCGTCTTTATTACGAAACTTTGAAGACATTAGGCTTAGAGCGTGATTCACTACTGGGCCATGACACTTTTAATAAGGAGAGATCAATATTCGCCTTTGACTTAACCACCATTCAAACGAAGGATTCCCTCCCTGTGGAGAAATCTGGCAACTTGCATATGGAGCTTGAATTTGGCGGTGGTGTTACATATAACAGACTGGTTTTACTGTTTGGGGAAACGACTGGGGTACTATCAATCGACGGGCAGAGAACTGTTCTATGCGACGTGCGAGCTTAAAAACATAATGAATTGTTATGATATAAATATTAATTTAAAAAATAATCTAGGGGCTCGAGTGCTCTACCTAGGTTGTTATAATGCTGACGAGATAGAACAGTTAAATATCTCATCAAGAAAACCTATTGTCTTCATAACTAATATTTTATAATCACACAGCAGAATCACAATGGGGCATTGGGTAGATATTTATGTTGATAAAGTTAAACATTGGATGTTTTTTTTTGATAGTTATGCAATGTCACCGGTTACTTACGGCTATTATTTCAAAGGATTTATTAAAACTAACAAAATAATAAAGGTGTTTGGAATGTGCTACAGACTCCAGAGTGATTTTACTCTTTCCTGTGGGTTATATTGTGTCATGTTTATTCATAGAATAAGTCATCTGGGCTTACCTTCAACAGTACATTACTTACATAATGTATTTTCCAGCTTTACTTTAAAATTAAATGATAAACGAGCCCTCACTTATGCAAGACGATATTTTCCTATGAAACATCATTGTGTTAGGACATTTTGTAGAGGTGTAGGGGTTGGTTCTTAAAGGTGGTGTAGGGAATATTTTTGTTAGCTAGGCAACCTACCTACCTAACAAAGGGGAGGGAGGGGGGAGATTAACCCTTAAAAAACCCCTCCCACCCCACAACCCCCTCAGAAGACTGACAACCTCCTCCTCCTACGAAATGGAAGGTGTCTCTCCAAAAACACCCACAGGGAAGATTGAAGTCCTTGAAGGACCTGGTTAGTATTACTCTCACTTTCTGGTGATAGATTTATTTTTATTTCCCACAATAAAAAGTTTGTATATCCTCTATTTTGCCTCTTTATTTTTCTTCAGTACAGTTCTTGGGACCCGTCCACATTTGTAGAGTAGTACTTCTACGTGGGAGGTCTGCCTCAAACAAGATGCTGTTACGTAGTCTAATTGACAATGCCTGCTGTATAGGACACAAGGCCGCTCCTGCAGGGTGAGAGGTATGTACTAGCTGTTCTTAGAGAAAAATAGAATATTTTTCTAATAAAAAGATATAATCTTATAAAAAATCTTTAATCACTATAAATTATTTCCCCATCTCTTTCCAGAACACTTCCGATGAGGGAGAGAAGGAAACTCAACCAAAAGGCGACCACCCAACTCACCCCACAGCCCCAAGAGAGGAGGGGAAGGGGTCAAGACGAAGAGACGTCAGAATTCTACTCAGATGAGGATGGAGAGAAGGAGGGGGGGGGGGGGAGGAATAAGGGGGTAGAACCGTAGTGTTCAAACATGATAGCTGGAGTAAGTGAAATATGGTGGGGCTCACCGTAGACTACAATTATTAACTAACATAATTAACTTTTTTATACATGTTTGTGGTTTTTTACCTAATAAAGCATTTAATAAATTATTAGATTTTTTTAACCCTCGGGAGATTTATAATTTAATACTCCTTAAATACTCCTATATAAGCCCCTAGGAATAACGGGGGGGGGGGATTTTTTTTTATTAAGCAGAAATAGAAAGACTGCAAGGGGGGGGGGAGTGTTTAAAGGTGATAGCTGGAGTAAGTGAAATATGGTGGGTGCTCACCGTAGACTTTATAAGTGACCAAATTGATGCACAGAGTAGTAAAGGGTCTCGAATCTCCTTTGTATGGATACCTTCACAATTAAATATAACCCATCATAATGAGACAGACATTGCAGCCAAATTAGCATGTAACAAGTTTGAAGTTGAATTAGATCTAGGTATCCCCATCTCTGCTGTCAAAACTGTATTGGTCCAAACACTCAGATCTGATAGGAAAGAACTTACTGACTCCCAACGACCTGAAAATACTAGTATAAAAAGCTACGATTTGTTCAGATCTGAAACCTACATCTATGGGCAGCACAAAACGTCCACTAGACTGTGCGACACAGTGGTTGCAAGGATCAGGCTGGGTTACCGTTACCTGTGGAAGGTGGCTGCAGGTGACGGGTCTCCCAATCCTGAGCACTCCAGTTGCAAACTCTGTGAGCAGGAACTACGGCACGATCTCCCGCACTACATTACTGAATGCCCAGTTATTAGACCTTTCAGACCAGTTGGCATGAGGTACCTGGAGCGTTGCAATTACTTTATTCACTCTCGTATTCTTGAAGATATCCTCACAGTGTACCCAAAATTTGCCAGTGCAGGCTACTAAATGTATGGCCCTGTATGACTAACCATCCGGGAGCCGGTCGGCCGAGCGGACAGCACGCTGGACTTGTGATCCTGTGGTCCTGGGTTCGATCCCAGGCGCCGGCGAGAAACAATGGGCATAGTTTCTTTCACCCAATGCTCCTGTTACCTAGCAGTAAAATAGGTACCTGGGTGTTAGTCAGCTGTCACGGGCTGCTTCCTGGGGGTGGAGGCCTGGTCGAGGACCGGGCCGCGGGGACACTAAAGCCCCGAAATCATCTCAAGATAACCTCAAGATAGATCCTGCGAGATGAGGACTTTTATTACCACTGCTGCCTTATTCAATCTTGTGTTGATGGTATCGTAAAAATGCATCCGGAGTCTGCCAGTGCAGACTGCTTATCACATGCCTCTGTATGACTAACCATCCTGTGTGATGGGGATTTTTTAGCATCACCTAGTTAGCTTTTTTGACACACTGTACTCTGTACTCCACTTCATATAGTCTAGGGTAGCTGCACTAATGCAGATGTACCTCATATTTTAATAAAAAAAAAGTTCTACATAATGGATACCTATCTACACTGTTTTGTGTCCACAACCACCTCTGATGACCTAATATGGAGTGGGACTATCTGTCACCCCGCCTCTGATTCCATTGTCTGATAAGTGGGCCTATCTGGCTCTAAATATTCTACTGGGTTATATTTTCTTGACTTCATTTCAACACATACTGACCTACAGCTTTCACATATTCGAGTACGAATGCCAAGCAATGTTTCTTTAAACGTACAAGACAATTCATAAATTAGAACGACCCTATTCATTGTCGGAACCTTCGCCTTCATTTTCACAGGAAACTTTATTTTCAGATTTAAAAAAAATCATTCTAAATTTACTTTCTGATCGATTATCATAATGTTTCCATATTTTGTGTAACGTGGTTTGTTCTACAAACTGTATGTTGAGTTTTGTCCGTAAACTTAAAAACATTGGAGTAAAGGTTGTTATGTCTAATTTTGGCGATTATTGTGAAAGTGCACATTACAAATTCTATTTACATCAATCTATACTCTTAAACTAAATTCTAAAACATAGAAAATGAAGATCATATGTTAATCTGACACTGTAATGAAAAATAATACAATTTGTGTTTTTTTTATTTTTTTTTTGAAAATTGGCATTATTTTATTTTTTTAAGTACTTTTTTGGTGCATGTTAGGATGGTGATCCATTGGGAAACGTTGGAACATTTATCAAGTAGAGTAAGCAAATTTTTTTTTTTGTAAAGAGTTTGAGGTTGGTCGAAGTATTAATTATCTCGCCCCTTAAACTAAGACTAGGGTCCATAAGGGCTGCCAAATAAAGCACCTAGTAAAACTGCAAGCAAGAGCAGTTGTCTTCCTCAGCTCATCTGAAGCCTGCTCCTAGAAAATCATTTATTTCACGAGAATGTACTCTGAAACTATCACATTGGGAACTATCAGGGGAACTATCATAAAGGAACTATCATATAAGGAACCTGGTGAAACTACAAGCAAGAGCTGTAATCCTACCTTGTCGGAAATCCGACACACAACATGTTAACATAGTAAGCATCATAGATGTAGCTAATTTTCTATAGTTAGCCATTAACAGAAATTTAAGAATAGGATCGTGACATCATAACAACAAACACATATTTACACATCACATATTCTTTAAACAACAGTCTAGTTTTTAAGCTTAATAAAAAAAAAAATTCACTAGGACTGGATATAATTAAATATACCATAAAACTGAAGCTTGCCTTCCTAAGTCACTAAGACAGTAGGAACCAAGAAATATTATTGGAACGAGAGAGACACCTGAGGGAGGGAGGGGGCCAGTCATTGTAAACAAAGACACAAGACTAGAGTGTGTTCCCTGAGGTTTGTGACACATCACATATGATAGAATGTTCTATCCCACTGTGCATTGCCACAGCAACCTCTACAACAACGGGACAGAGCTGAGTATCCGTCTTACCAATTATCTATACAGTATCATGTTTTTGGCCATAAACTGTTAAGATAGGTTGGGCAGTTATGCAGTGGGGATTAACCCCAAACACGTGACTTTATTTCATTACTCATCATTACACTACATTTCACATGTCACACCTGGGTGAATTCACCAAAGGCCTCCCACTCGACCCTTTCTAAATCTAATGAAATTTTGTAATAAAGTTGCCCTAGACCCTAAATGAAAATGTGCAAAATATGAGAGCTCAATCTGATTTGGTTCTTAAATAACAGGTCCATATTGAATGGGCTCTCATCCCGTTAATGCGTAAATACCAGAAAAATGTCCAACTTTGACCCTTTGTTAAATCACGACTAGTGCCCAGAGAGTGTGAAATTTGGCATACCAGGGCAACTTTTGATGCAGAATACAGCAGTGTAATAAAAAATGTAGTTTGGGTAGCTATTTGGCTACCAATCCATGCTAATATCTAATATCACTGCCAATACAACAGGTGGACGCATTGTGCGATAAACACCATCAGTCATACAATATAACAAAAACAATCACTGAGAGAGGTGTTGACGAAATACATGCAGACTTTGTTATGGAAGCCCCTTGGGAATCTCTGCCAGCAGACTTTAAGATTATGGTTCTTGAAAGAAAAAAGAACCAGACAAATCCTCATCTGCTACGTAACATTGCACAGATGCATATAGAAGCAAACTTGGCATCTGACAGCTTCACTTACTTCACAGATGGATCAGTAGATCAGGAGGGACAAGAAACCGGAGCTGCAGTTAAAGCAGGAAACACTGTAAATAGTTGGAGACTCTCAAATGGGTGTTCGATTTTATAAACAGAGATGCTAGCCATTCAAAATGCTTATCAACTGGGTGCCAATTCATGTGGGAATAATAGGAAATGACGTTGCAGACGAAGCTGCAAAACTTGCAACTAAGAGAAGAAATGTAGACATTTATATACCACAGAGTTTATCACAGATTAAGAAAGTAATTAGAAACAGAACAATGCAAAAGATGTACAATGACCTCAACACAGCTGTTGCAACATCAGGATCTGCGGGTTGGTACAAGAATTCAACCAACTACAAATCACTTAGTTTGATGAAAGGGAGCAGTAGAACAACAGAAGTACACTTACATCGCATCAGGCTGGGATACCCACATGTATGGGAAATAGGCTTACAGGTTCCGGAAGATGAGAGTAAATGTCAACACTGTGGAGAAATGCCCAACAGACCACTGGAACATTATCTAACACAGTGCACAGTTACAAACCCATTAAGATTTCAACTTAGGTTCAACAGAGCAGAAGAAGTTGTTAAACACATATGGCAAAATCTTACTGAAGCGACCGTACCATAAATAAATGAAGCGACCATAAATACTCATACTCCGCCCAAGTAAAACAGAAACAAGCAACACTTATTGGGCCAGCCAGAGGCTTAGGGCCCGCGCAGGAATATCCCTGCAAAAAAAAAAAACTGCAAATATATCTCAATATGCGTCATTTCCAATTTGGTTTTGTATGACACCATTGGATAGAGCAGATTTTTCTGTACAAGAGTAATTTTTATTTAGATTGGGATTTGAATTCCTAGTTCAGCCACAGGACTCTGAAAATTACACTTTTATATGAGAGGAATATTATACTGTAGGCTATTGCAGGCTGTCAAATCCAGAGCATGACAATTTGCAGAAGGCAAATTTATCCATTATTAGTGTAATCCTTGCTTTGGTCCATGGTGGCCGAGCCACTACCAATCTAAAAGATTGGCAACCCCATCGCCTAGGTGCCACGCCTGATAGCCAGGCAAGGCTAGCCTCGGGCGGGCCACTTTCCCGCAGGTTCCCAAGTCTGTTAGTTGGGTGTCTGACAGGTTCCCAAGCCTCATGTGGAGTCTTATCCTAGGATTATCCTCTGCAGTAGCTACTGTGATTGGTCGCAAACCTTTTCGCTTTACATGGCATTTCTTCTTGAAGGGATTGCAGCAAGTTTTTTGCAAAAAATCAAATTTCGTCAACAGCAAAGCTTCATGATGGAGGCAGACTTGAGATTCTCCTTCCAAGTTCAGTTCACTTCGCTTCGTTTTTGATCTTCTGCACTATACTGTTTTAGAAACTTAAAGCCTTTGTCGGGAGTATAGGTTGTCAAGTGACATTCAGAAGAGCGACGCTCATGGCTAGCAATAGCACATGGCATTAAACCAATGGAATCCTGATTCATGACGTATCCGTAATCGAATTAAATTCAAATTATTTAACTAACTGAATACGTTAATTTCAAGTGAGACCTGTAATACATTATTATTAATATTGCTTTTTATTTATTTGTGTATTTATTGCAAGTAAATACACAAATAAGTAAACAGTAATGTTTGACCTGCTGATACGATACTACAAATATGTAAAGATAAATATAGAACAGAAACCAAAAATAGCACTGATTGTTTAATAATAATCCTGAATCCCACCCAAAAATGTTCTACCCAATAAAGCATAAAATTTTTCCAATCAGTTTGGATATCAATTTACTAGCAGTCATGATCAGTGCACAAAGAAAATGGAGAATCATAATTTGATTTTTTCGATATCGCACCAAGGGTTGTAATTTTCCGAGTCCTGTGGCTGAACTAGGAATTCAGATCCCAACCTAAATAAAAGTTACTCCTGTACAAAAAAATCTGCTCTATCCAATGGTGTCATTCAAAACCAAATTGGGAATGACGCATATTGAGATATATTGGCAGTGATATTACAATGGATTGGTAGCTGAATGGCTCCCCAAACTACTTTTTTGATTACACTGCTGTATTACGCACCAAAAGTTGCCCTGGTATGCCGAATTTCACACCTTTCTGGGCACAAGTCGTGATTTAACAAAGGGTTAAAGTTGGTAATGTTTGTGGTATTTACACCTAAACGGAACGAGAGCCCATTCAATATGGACCTGCTATTTAGGAACCAAAGCAGATTGAGCTCTAATATTTTACAAAGTGTCATTTGGGGTCTAGGGCTATATTACTACAAATTTCATGGCATTTGGAGAGGGTCGAATGGGAGCCATAGGTGACGTTTTGGTGATTTGAGATGGAATGACCCACCTATACTTTATATGTTAATGGAGCCATTGTTAAAGCCCATTCTTTTATAGGTAAATTTGTGATCTGGAGATATTAGAGAAGCTGTTTACCCACATAACCTGTGACGCATCTTGCATGGTCTGGTTGCCCCTACAGACGTCACCATCACGTCCGAAATCCTCTACCGCTGATCTTGAAGCGTATCCGCAAGACAACAGGTAAGTTCGTTCCCGATGTCTCGCCGATCCTTCACCTCGATGGTACTCTTGTGGCGGACCCGTTGCAGGTCGCGGCCNTTTCAGCTGGGTGAGGGTGTGGTCACTCCCTGTGACGTCATCCCGGGCGAGTCGCCCTTGGGATCAGCTGGCTGAGGACGGCTGCATACAGCTGAGGCAGCGGCCTCACGCTCCCCCGTTTTCTTCGAGGGTGGACTCGGGCAATCAGAGATTCCCGGAACATTTCCCAATAAAAGTCCATATACAGCACGTTCCTGTTGAACGGCACGGATTTTACCTTTGATGTAAGGTGTGTCGACCCACACATACACCTCCACCATCTCTTTAGTATAGCCATTTGGGAATTTGACATAGACATGTCTACCTGTCTCAGATCCTGGCTGTACTAGGCTCTTTCTTACCATGTGAGTAGTGGCGCCTTTGTCACGGAAGATTTTCGCCGATTTTCCGTTAACATTTCCGTCCACCACCTCAAGGGTCCAAGCTAGTGGATCCTTTCCAACGTTGGGATGTTTCTTACCACTTGAGCTCACACCTGCTATGTAACCTGATTTCGGTTTTACCTTGCAATCAGCTGCACGATGACCTGGCTTACCACAGGTGTAGCACTTGTGCACCTGCTTGTTGGAGGAGTTTCCCTGCTCCCCCGACACACCAGTCTTAAGCTTAGCTCTATCGCCAATACCTGTAGCATGATGCTTCTCGTGCGGCTTCACCCCTTTCACCTGTCTCCTGGCCCCAGCCCACAGATCAGCTTGCTTGGCCATAGACAGATTTGACACAATTTCTTGCTCTTTGAGCTTGACACGCAGAGACGATTCGCATGCTTCTAAGAACTGTTCACGAATCATCAGTTGATAGAACTCCATGCTCCCAGGAGCAGTCTCCATGAGTTCACAGTAACGGTTTAGACTCGATTCTAACCGCTGTAACATGAGCACATATGTCTCTCCTTTTTGCAATTGAGCCCTACGGAAATTCTCTAGCATCCGGTCTGCAGTTATGCCAAAACCGTTCAGCAGCGCTGTTGTCAATGCCTCGTAATCTCCGCGCTGGTGCGGACCCAGACTGTGGTAGATAGTTAATGCCCTACCCTTTAACAATGCACTAAGAGCGAGTGCCCACTTTGATCTTTCCCACCCGCAATCAGCGGCGTGACCTTCGAAACGCTTGATGTATGCATCCATCGAGTCGTCCCTCTCATCAAAGTTAGCTAGTTTAGGTAGTTTGACAGTCTTACCTTGTTCAACGTTAGTCTCCGTTGAACGACCACTTGTCTGGTCATCCTGCCTTGCTTGCAACTGCATGCGAGCTATGCGTTCAGTACTTTCTCGGTTCTGCTGATCAGTCCAGCGTTTGTTTTCTCTCTCTTGCTGATCAGTCCACAGTTTACTTTCTCTGTCCTGCTGATCAGTCCAGAGTTTCATAGCTTGCTCTGCTACTTTATTCCCTTCGAATCCCAACTCCCTAACTTGGTTACGGTATTCCTCTAAGGTGAATAATTGCGAGCCTGTAATACCTACTCTTTGAGTTGGTGTCGTCCACAAGGACCTTTTGGGCCGAGATTCTTCCCCATAGAATCCCCCCAACGGAGTATTTAAAGGGCTAGATTCCCGCGTGACTCCGTTTTCTTCCGCAGCGCGCGTGATTCTAGTGACATCATTCTCGGTGACGTCACCCACAGGGGTCTCTACCTCCAAGTTCTCTCTCACTGGGGTCTCTCCCACTGTGTTATCTCTCACTGGGGTCTCACCACCGATAGCTTCATCCAGTGTGATGAGACTCGTGCACGCCACCTCAGCACTACCCTGCATGTGTGCTTGTAGCATCACCTCTTCCACGGCCCTCATGTGCTGTTCCACTCGTTCCTTACACTCTTGTTCAGTAAGAGTGTCGTAGTCGTCAGGTCTACGAGCGGTCAAGGCCAAGTGAAGATGCAGGTAGCGCTGTTTGTACTCTACACACTCAGACATACTGGTGGTGTGTGTACCTAACAGGGTGTTAAACATCCTCTGAATACTGCTCGTCACTTTTGAATTTTCAGGGAAAATTTAAGTGCGAAATTTTACTGTATAACCTAGCTCATAGGTTCCAACTAAGCCTAACACGTTGGGCGCCAGATGTGGGGGTTTTCTTTTTTTTGCTGTCACGACTGCAATGCGTACGTCGCCAATGTACATGTGGCAGACGCTTCACGAAGCTGTCGGAATTAGCAAAATAGAAAATACGAGAGCAACCGTACAGGGCCTGGGAGCAAGGTCGAGTTAGAGTCCTTGTGGGTCTCTTCTCAGACTAGCCTCACCTGGTCCTGCTCCACGTTGGTCGTTGGAATCTCCTCAATGATGTAACACTTTAAGGGACTCCTAGGGTCCTCATCAAATTTATAGTTTAGTGACTTACAGGCAACTCGGTGTTGAAGACACTTAGAGCTGAAGGCTTGAGTAATATTGGCAGTATTCAGAAGTGGTTCAACGGAAACACCGCATAAAGCTTAACAGTAGTTTATTTACTAACTTAACCACTAATACACAGGGTGCTTGATTTACTTTCGATTGGCGTCAGCAAAGCTATGGTTGCATTAGCGAGACTCTTGACGTCTGGCTAATCGACTCGTATCCACTCGTGGAGAAACACCTAACTTAACACAGTTGACAGCCAATCATTAACACGGCAACCTAACTGCCGGTATGCAAAGGGATCACAAGAGTTCCAACCGGATACTCGGTAATGATGATATGCAATAAACACAATAATAATCACACAATAACTAAATGTGTGGTGTATGTGAAGCTCACATCCACAGACGAGTGAAATGCTGTGATACCACACAGATAAACACGCATTCACCGTCGATTCACCTATAACCTGCGACAGGTATAAGAAGGTGAGAACTGTGGTTGATCCCTCAGATCAACACAGACACAATAAAACAATGACAAGATCTTGTACTTACAGATAAGGTACCTTTCCTTACGCACTCACTCAGACTCGTTTATACAAGCACTCGTAGGTGGCCTGATAGCTGGTTTCGCTCGTAGACACGGAGGGTACTCGCAGTATCTTGAGATGATTTCGTGAGTAGGGCGTGCTGTATGCTTAACAGACAGACACACGCGCACACACTGGCACTGACGGTGCGTGAGGTGGTGACGTCACGTAGGAGTGAGGGCGGCGGCGGGCGCGAGGTACTGAGGTACACGCTCAGGATGAGTGGCGGTACCATGCACTACACTGTACACTGTGGTAATGTCACACACAGATTACTTAGGCGGCGGCACTGCCTTAGTTCACTCTAGGTCACTCACGACGATCTTTGTCACCAGGGGTTACCTGATACCAGTCTGTTTCGCTCTGGAGATTTGTCACTTTAGGCTTCTAAACAATATATTCCCACTCGTGATTCTGGCGAGTGTGTGGTATATCGCAAAGACGCTGAGTTAACTTGACGGTGAGGGATAGACGGTGATCAGTCTATTGGCCGGTAGAACAGAACACGTCCTCTGGGTATGGTCTCTCTCCCGTGAATGAGTTTGCAAGGGTGCCGGGCATCTCGTGGCACACAACACAAAAGGAGTTACAATTTGACCAATAGCATTGCAGCAAATGAGCGGGAACCAATCATATTAGCTCGTTCGATGAGCAGTAGCAGGAGTGACGTCATGAACACGTCATAGCTGTTATTCCGATCGCGCCGGTTGACCCCAGAGGTCAGACGCTGCTGGCGCCTTCCCCTCTGTCTCAGCGGGCATCAGCCATGTACTCACTGACCCTTTGGTAGCAAGTATGCTTAAGCTCCCTGTATTTACTTCCTGCCTAGACATACGGCGGCCTACGTATTTTAACAGTGTTCCTGGTTAAGTGGGCATTCTGGAGATACCCAACATGCCAGAAAACTATCCAGGATTAAGAGAGATAGGCTTTGTGCACGAAGATCTGTGCACTGTGCACTGCAATGAGCCATTCAAGTCAACTGTGGGAGGATCTTGGGAGGCATACTCCCACAACTACGCTGTCTCAGGTTCGGCTCCTTTTGGAGCCGGGCGCTTGGATGGTGTCCCTGGACCTCCGGGACGCTTATTGGCATGTCCCGATTCATCCGCGGTTCAGGGACTGGCTCGGTTTTGTGGTGGGGCGTCAGGGTTACCGCTTTTGTTGTCTCCCGTTCGGGTTGAACCTGGCACCTCGCGTGTTCACGCGCCTTACACGGGTAGTCGTGGCTCGGTTGCGTCTCTTAGGAGTTCGGGTGTTGGCCTACCTCGACGACTGGCTGGTTTGGGCTCCCAGCCGGTCTGCTTGCTTGCTAGCCAGGGATTTGGTTCTTTCCCAGCTCGCCGGGTTCGGGTTCTTGGTGAACTGGAGGAAGTCCCATCTGGTTCCCTCTCAGGTTTGGACTTAGCTGGGCCTCGTTTGGGACTCTCGCACCTCCTCCTTGTCTCTCCCTCCGGAGTCTCTCCAGCGGCTGCGGTCCCTCCCGCCTTCGTCTGTTTCTGGTGGGCCCTCGGGTCACCCGGCGGTTGCTCGAGGGGCTGTGCGGGAGCCTGAACTTCGCGATAGTGGTCTACCCGCCGGGTCGGGTTTGGCTTCGTCGGCTGTTCTGGTTCCTTCGGGGTCACCCCTTCCGCCTCTCTCGCGATCGCAAGGTTCGACCCCTGGGGGCGTTGCGTCAGTTGCTGCGTCACCGGCTTCCTCTTCGGGTTTTTCGGGGTTCGGTGCCATGGCGCCTTCCCGAGCCCTCGCTCGATGTGTACACGGATGCGTCGTCTCTTGGCTGGGGTTTTGTGACCAGTGCTCACCAGGCCGGCCAGGGGCGTTGGGGTCCGTCCTTCCGTCGAGCTCACAGCACGGTGCGGGAGTTCGCGGCGATGTGGTTTGCTCTTCGGAGGATTCGGGTGGCCCGCAGATCAACGATCCGGCTCCATTCGGACTGCTCTCCGGTGGTTCATTGCCTGAACCGCGGGGGTTCGATGCGGTCCTTGTCTCTTTGGGGTTGGTCGCTTCGGGTGACTCGTCTGCTGAGTTCTCGGGGTTTGGCTCTCCTGGCTGTTCATGTACGGGGCGTGTCCAACGTCTTGGCGGACGCCCTGTCTTGCTTCGTTCCCCTCTCCACGGAGTGGACGGTCAACGACGAGTCATTCCGCTGGCTTTGCCGGACGTTCGGGCGTCCCGAGGTGGACCTCTTCGCGTCGGCGTGGTCGCGGCGTCTTCCCGTGTATGCGGCGCCCTTCCCCGATCGCGAGGCCGTCGGGGTCGACGCCTTGCGGCTCGACTGGTCGAGGTGGAGGTTCCTGTACCTCTTTCCCCCGTTCAGCTGTTGCTCCAGGTCCTGACTCGCTTAGAGACTTACCAGAGGAGAGTTGTCCTTCTGGCCCCTTGGTGGCCGGCCCAGCCTTGGTTTCCGGTGCTAGTTGCTCGGTGTCCGAACCCGAGGGTTTTTCCGCGGCTCCGCCTCTTTCAGCAGATCGGGCCGGTGCGTCACGTGGCTGGTTCGATCTTCTCCTCGAGTCTTCGCGTATGGTATTTTTGACTCGAGTTTATCATCATCTCTATGGTGATCAGGTGGCCTCCTTGTTGGTGTCTCACCTGCGGGCTTCCTCTCGGCGGCAGTATGAAGTTTCCTGGCGGTCCTTCTCTTTCTTTTTGCGTCTTCGTCGTGTTCATTCCTTGTCTGTTCGGGTGGTCTTGTCCTTCCTCTCGTGGTTTTTTCAGGACCGTCATCTTATGCCTAACACTGTCGCCTCCTATCGTGCGGCGCTGGCGGAGCCGCTTCAGCTTGCTTTTGGTATCGATGTCACGTCTGCGCCGTTTCGCAAGCTGTCTCGTGCTTTGTTTCACCTCCGGCCTGCTCGTGCGCCGCCTGAGCCGTCCTGGTCTTTGGACAGGGTGCTCGCTTTCCTTTCGTCTCCTCGTTTCGTTGTGGCCCCTTCGGTCCGGGATTGCTTTTCCAAGGCTCTTTTGTTGTTGGCTTTGGCCTCTGGGGGTCGGGTCGGGGAGCTTCATGCTCTCCTCCGGCGCAGGGGCTTCTGCTCTTTTGGTCGTGGTGATAGTTTTGTTCGCTTGCAGCCATCTCCTTCTTTTCTGGCAAAGAATGAGACTGCTGCGTTCCGGAGGGGTCCGTGGGTGGTTGATGCTTGGTTGGTCAGGCCGGGGGTGCATCATGTTTTATGTCCGGTTGCGGCGCTTCGCCGTTATTTGCGCGCCACGGCTTCTGTGTCCGGGGACGCGCTTTGGGTTGATCCGGTTTCCCTTCTTCCCTGTTCGCGGGTGCGGGTCTCTCAGGTCGTCCGCAGGGTTATTAAGTCCAGCCAGCCTGTGTTCTATCCCCGTGCCCATGACGTTCGGAAGTTCGCGGCGCTTGCTGCTGTCTTTGGGAATATGTCTTGGTCTGATATTCGGGCGCGGGGTTTTTGGCGGTCGAACAGGGTCCTGGCTGCTCGTTACCTTGTCAATGTCCCTGGGCCCCGGCGGGCCTGTGTTGCGTTGGGTCGGCGGTTGCAGCCAGTTGTCTCGGCTTCGAGTTGAGGAGTGAGCGACGACCGCCTCCCGGGTAAGTCCCTCTCTTTTTCCGTCTGTGGGTAGTTAGCTCCGGGGAGCCGACGCGGCTCCCCCCAGAAAACCAGCGTTGAATGTAATGAAACACCATTTTCTGGGTGAGTCCCGGAGGCTCCCCGGCATCCTTCCCTCCCTCCCTCCGGTCAGCGTTTTTTTCGCGTTTTTGACATCCAGCCTCAAGAACTGAGGTGTGGGTAGCCGGCGCGGAGGGTCTGGGGCTCCCCCTTCCCCCTCCCGGGGAGGGAGGAGCTGCGCAGACAGCGGCGCGGCAGCGTGTGACGTCACACTAGTTTGCTCGTTTTTCTTTGGGGAGTTCTATCCACTAGTTCGGCTTTTGGTAGCAATTTTAACCAGAATAGGGGTTTGTTTTGGGGCGCTTACCTTTCTGGGTGCCTGTCCCGGTCGATGGCAGACATACAATGCTTCCAACCACACGGGGCATAGGCCATTGCTCCCCTTGCCTCTCTGAGTGGGCCCGGTTCTGGCCGTGGTTCCCGGTAGGCCTAAGAACTCCATACACATGACTGATGCCAAAGTCTGACATTAGCATATCAGCCTGGGATAG
>WNGS01164451.1:8150-27052 GCA_020271785.1 Procambarus virginalis | reverse complement strand
GGCTTTGCGTCAGTTGCTGTGTTGCCGGCTTCCTCTAAGGGTTTTTCGGGGTTCAGTGCCTTGGCTTTTCCCGAGCCCTCACTCGATATGTGTTCACAGACGCGTCGTCTCCTGGCTGGGGCTTTGTGACCTGTGCTCACCAAGCTGGCCAAGGACGATGGGGGTTCGTCCTTCCATCGGGCTCGAAGCACGGTGCGGGAGTTCGCGGCTGTGTGGATGTCACTCTGGAGGATTCGGGTCGCTGGCGGGTCGACGATCCGGCTCCATTTGAACTGTTTCCTGGTGGTTCATTGCCTGAACCGCGGGAGTTCGATGCAGTCCTTGGGTCTTTGGGGCTGGTCACTTCGGGTGACTCGTCTGCTGAGTTCTCAGGGTTTGGCTCTCCTGGCAGATGGCCTGTCCCACTTCCTTCCCCTTGCAACGGAGTGGACAGTCGACACAGAGTCGTTCAGTTGGCTCTGCCGGACATTTGAGCCTCCGGTGGTGGACCTCTTCACGTCGGCGTGGCGCCCTTCCTCGACTGCGAGCCGTCGGCGTTGATGCTTTTCGGCAGGACTGGGAGAGGTGGGGGTTATCTGTACCTCTTCCCCCGGTTCAGATGTTGCTCCAGGTCCTAGCTCGCTGGGAGTCTTACCAGGGTTGAGTTGTCCTGGCTCCTTGGTGGCCTGCCCAGCCTTGGTTTCAGGTGCTGCTTGCTCAGTGTTTGAACCCGAGGGTCTTTTGCAGCTCTGCCTCTTTCAGCAGATTGGTCCAGCCTGATATAAAGTTAGTTCGTTCTTCTCCTCAAGTCTTTGCGTCTGGATTTTCTGACTCAAGTCTATCACAACTTTTATGGTGTGCAGGTGGCTTTGTTGTTGGTCTCCCACCTGCGTGCTTTGACTAGGCACCAGTATGAAGTTTCCTGGCGATCCTTCCGGTTTTTCCTCTCACTGCGTAGGTGTACTTTGATCTCTAATAGGGTTGTTTTGTCCATTCTTTCGTGGTTGTTTCAGAATCGTCATCTTGTGCCAAATACTGTCGCCTCATATTGTGCTGTGCTCCAACTTGCGTTCGGTATTGATGTTACGTCTGCTTTGTTCCATAAGCTATCTCATACGTTGTTTCACCACCGGCCTGCTCATGTGCCACCTGAGCCGTCCTGGTCTTCGGACCGGGTGCTCTCTTTTCTCTCTTCTCCTCAGTTTGTTATGGCCCCTTCAGTTCAGGACTGTTTTTCTAAGGCTCTTATCCTGTAGGCATAGGCCTTTGGGGAGTCGAGTTGGGGAGCTTCATGCTCTCCTCCAGTGCAGGGGTTTCTGCTCCTTTGGTCCTGGTAGTAAGTTTGTTCTCTTGCAGCTGTCTCTTTTTCTGACGAAGAATGAGTCTGCTGCTTTCCGAAGGGGGTCCTTGGGTTGATGATGCTTGGATGGTCAGGCCGGGGATGCATCATGTGTTGTGTCCGGTTGCGGCTCTCCATCGTTATTTGCGCGCCAAGGCTGTGGTGGCTGAGGATGCGCTTAGGGTTGACCCAGTTTCCCTTCTTTCCTGTTCCCAGGCTCTGGTCTCCCAGGTCATCCGCAGGGTTAAGTCTAGCGAGCCTGCGTTCTATCCTCGTGCACATGATGTTCGTAAGTTTGCTGCACTGGCTGCCGTCTTTGGTAACATGTCTTGGGTTTATATTCGGACACTGGGTTGTTGTTGGTCGGACACAAGTCGAGCCTGGCCTCGGGCCGGGCTTGGGGAGTAGAAGAACTCCCAGAACCCCATTAACCAGGTATCAACCAGGGTTCTGGCCCCTCGCTACCTGGTCAAAGTCCTTGGACCTAGTAGGGCCTGTGCTGCATTGGTCGGCGGTTGCAGCCAGTTGTCTCAGCTTCGCGTTGAGGAGTGAGGACTGACCGCCGCCTGGGTAAGTCCCTGTTTTTCCTTGTCTTTGGGTAGTTAGCTCCTGGGAGCCGACAGGGTGCCCCCCAGAAAACCAGCGTTGAATGTAATGAATCGCTGCATTACATTGCGAATGTAATGAATACTGGAGTGAACGATATGGAAGAAAATGCAGAATAGAACCAGTGAAGAACAGAGGTGCCATAGGCACAATCAGAGAAAACTGAATAAACATCAGAGGCCTGGTGTTGTTCAACGATCTACCAGCGAGCATCAGAAATATTGCCGGAACAACCGTGGGCATCTTCAAGAGAAAACTAGATTGTTTTCTTCAAGGAGTGCCGGACCAACCGGGCTGTGTTGGGTATGTGGGCCTGCGGGCTGCTCCAAGCAACAGTCTGGTGGACCAAACTCTCACAAGCTGCTACTTGTAAGCAGCTTCTTCTTTTACTCCCTAAGCCTGGTTGATACCTGGTTACCTGGTTGATGGGGTTCTGGGAGTTCTTCTACTCCCCAAGCCCAGCCCGAGGCCAGGCTCGACTTGTGAGAGCTTGGTCCACCAGGCTGTTGCTTGGACCGGCCCGCAGGCCCACATACCCACCACAGCCCGGCTGGTCCGGAACTTCTCTTAGAAAACAGTCCAGTTTTCTCTTGAAGATGTCCACGGTTGTTCCGGCAATATTTCTTATAGTCGCTGGGAGGATGTTGAACAACCGCGGACCTCTGATGTTTATACAGTGCTCTCTGATTGTGCCTATGGCACCTCTGCCCTTCACTGGATCAATCTTGCACTTTCTTCCATATCGTTCACTCCAGTACGTTGTTATTTTACTGTGCAGATTTGGGACCTGCCCCTCCAGTATTTTCCATGTGTATATTATTTGGTATCTCTCTCGTCTCCTTTCTAGAGAGTACATTTGGAGAGCTTTGAGACGATCCCAATAATTTAGGTGCTTTATCTCGTCTATGCGTGCCGTATATGTTCTCTGTATTCCCTCTATTTCAGCAATCTCTCCTGCTCTGAAGGGGAAAGTGAGTACTGAGCAGTACTCGAGACGGGACAACACAAGTGACTTGAAGAGTAAAACCATTGTGATGGGATCCCTGGATTTGAAAGTTCTTGTAATCCATCCGATCATTTTTCTGGCTGACGCAATATTTGCTTGGTTATGCTCCCTAAACGTTAGATCGTCTGACATCATTATTCCCAAATCCTTGACATGCTGTTTTTCTACTATGGGAAGATTCGATTGTGTTTTGTACCCTGTATTATGTTTCAGATCCTCATTTTTGCCGTACTTGAGTACCTGAAATTTATCACTGTTAAACATCATGTTATTTTCTGCTGCCCAATCGAAAACTTTGTTGACATCTGCTTGTAGTTTCTCAATGTCTTCAGCAGAGGTAATTTTCATGCTGATTTTTGTGTCATCTGCAAAGGACGACACGAAGCTGTGACGTGTATTTTTGTCTATATCAGATATGAGAATAAGGAACAGTAGTGGTGAAAGGACTGTACCTTGAGGTACAGAGCTTTTAACAACGCTTGGACTCGATTTTATCTGATTGACTGTTACTCTTTGTGTTCTGTTCGACAGGAAATTGAGTATCCAGCGTCCTACTTTTCCAGTTATTCCCATTGACCTCATTTTGTGAGCTATCACCCCATGGTCACATTTGTCGAACGCCTTTGCAAAGTCTGTGTATACAACATCAGCATTTTGCTTTTCTTCTAGGGCTTCTGTGATTTTGTCATAGTGGTTGAGTAACTGTGACAGACAGGATCTTCCCGCTCTAAATCCATGTTGTCCTGGTTGTGCAATTCATTGTTTTCCATAAAACTAGAAATTTGATTCCTAATCACTCTTTCAAACACTTTTATTATGTGTGATGTTAGTGCAACTGGCCTATAATTTTTTGCCAAGGCTTTACTCCCCCCCTTGTGCAACGGAGCTATATCTGCAGATTTAAGTGCTGCTGGTATCTCCCCTGTATCCAGGCTCTTTCTCCATATTACGCTGAGTGCTCTCGCTACTGGTACTTTACATTTCTTTATGAATATTGAATTCCATGAGTCAGGCCCCGGAGCTGAGTGCATAGGCATATTGTCAATTTCTCTTTCAAAATCTTCCGAGTTTGTGGTAATATCCGTTATATTATCTGCAGCTTGAATGTCATTCATAAAGAAGCTGTCTGGGTCATCAACTTTCATGTTGTTTATTGGTGTGCTAAACATAGCCTCATACTGGCTTCTTAGAATTTCACTAATCTCTTTGTCGTCCTCTGTGTACGTACCTTCATTTGTAATTAACGGTCCAATACTGGTCGAGGTTTTGGATTTTGATTTTGCGTATGTGAAAAATATTTAGGATTTTTCCTTATCTCTTGTATAGCTTTCTGTTCCAATTCCATTTCCTCAGACTCATATGATCGCTTCAACGTTTGTTCTATTTCTTTGATCTCCCTGCTTAGGCTTTTTTTCCTTGCTTGTGATAGTTGTGTCTGCCGAAGCATTTTCGTTATTTTTTTCCTTCTCCTGTACAGTCGTCTGCGTTCTCTTTCTAGAGTGGTCCTCTTTCTGCCCCTCCTCATAGGCACGTGCTTCAAGCAGACCTTGTAAGCTTCAGCTGTCAGTTGAGCTATTCCCTGTGTGGGAGTTTTGTCGCTTAAGACCGTCTCCCATTGAATGGTTGCAAGGTCTACATTTATTTTTTCCCAGTCGATCCTCTTATTGTTGAAATTGAATTGATTGAATATTCCTTCTCGCTTGTTGGGTCTCTTAGACCTAGTACCGTTATTTATGCTAGTTCGTACTTCAATGAGCTTATGGTCTGAGTATGAAGTATCTGAGATTGTGATGTCTCTGATTAGTTCATCATTGTTTGTGAATATCAAGTCTAGTGTGTTTTCGTTCCTAGTTGGTTCTGTAATCTGTTGATTGAGCGAGAATTTGTCACAGAATCTCAAAAGTTCTCTGACCTGTGGCTGGTTATTTCCCGGGTCATTCCCTGCTATGATATTTGTGTTTGCCATTCTCCATCTTAGATTCGGTAAATTGAAATCTCCAAGGAAGATAATATCTGGAGCTGGGTTTGCTAGGTTATCAAGTATGTTCTCTATTTTGTGCATCTGCTCTGTGAATTCCTCAACCGTTGTATCTGGCGGTTTATATATTAGAATAATAATTAGGTTTAGTTTCTCTACCTTAATTCCAAGTACCTCTACCACCTCATTAGTTGAGTTTAGTAGTTCTGTGCATACCAGGTCCTCTTTAATATACAGACCTACTCCTCCATTTGACCTAGTTTTTCTATCACATCTATATAAATTATAATTTGGAATCCAGATTTCACCATCCAAGTAATCTTTTATATGAGTTTCCGTGAATGCCCCAAATATTGAGTTTGACTCTAATAGGAGGCCATTTATGAACTTAACTTTATTTCTTGACTTTGGCTTTAAACCTTGAATGTTTGCAAATATGAATGATTGTCCATATTGTGTGTCACTTCTGGAAGGTTTTGGTAGTTCTCCCTCCTCTCTACCCTGACCCAGGGTGTGTTGTTGTGGCAATGGTTTGTCCAGTTTTGGAAGTGATATTGGGGAGTGTGGTACTCTCTGTGTAGTTGGGGGGTGTAGTATGTGTGGGCTTGATGACGAACCGTAGTCCAGTCTTGGGTATTCCCCCCTCTCCATCCGTATTCCTGCCACGTTTCTGCCTGTCTGTTTCTCTCTCTGTTTCTGCCTGCCTCTAAAAAATTTTCAGGGCTATTATATTGGACTTCCTCTCTTATATAGCGCTGTGTACCTCTGACGTGGAAATCAGGGCAATGAAGATCATAGCATTTCCTCTCATTAACTGAGAGTTTGCATAGCTTAGGGTGAAAATATCTACATTCTGTATCAAAACGACATCTGCCTTTCCCTAACCAGTTTCGACATTTCCGTGGGTGCATGAATGAGCATTCCGTGCCTCTGGGCCCATATATGCACTGTCCTTTTGCATAATACCTGCAAATATTTTCAACTGTGATTGTATTATTCTTGTTTGTACCCGTGCACGACTTGGCTACCTCTGCGTTTTTTGTTACAACGTTCTCATTTCTGCATTCTTTCTCGGTATTGCTCTTATCTTTCTCCTTGTTGCTTTCGTCTTTCTCATTTGTGTTCTCATTCGTCTCATTTTTTCCCTCCTTATTCATATCACCAGTTTGCTCTACCATTCTGCCTTCATTTTTGTGTACCTCGACACTATGTCCTTCCACATAGCCACTTTGGCTCTCTAAATTCTCAGTCACTGGGTTGTGCTCAGAGTTCGTTGCTGTCTTTATATATTCAGCATATATTTCTGGTAGTTTTTGTGTGAATTGTAGCCTATGTATTTCAGGAATGTTATTCATTAGTTTGGTGATGTTTTCCCACATCAGTCTATCATTGTGACAGATCCAGTAGGTACCTTGTCTGTTTGCATATTGTGTAGGTAATTCTGTACAACTCAGGTGAAATCTTATGTTACAAATGTTACATACAATGCCTACAACAGTCTTCCAAAGTGACTTATGGCAGCCTCCACACACCTCCATATTGGGTTTGCAGTGTTATAATATTATATGCAAATATTTATAATATTATATGTATGTATATATAATATGTATACAGTATATTTATAATATTACATATGTTTATTTGTCAAGTTTATGTGGGGTTACTTATCGCCTGGTGGAGAAATATGGGTCCCCGGGGACCATATAGTTGACCGTTGTTTGTCCCAGGTCGGGGGCAGGATGCCACCGGTTGCCAGTTACTTGATTTATACACTGATTATTTGCCTGTAATACCCTAAGGGAATTTCTGCTTTCTTCTGGCTTGCAATGTTATCGGGCCAGGCTTGGGGAGTAGAAGAACTCCCAGAACCCCATCAAGCAGGTATCACTATTTTCTGGGTGAGTCCCAAAGGCTCCCTGGCATCCCTCCCTCCAGTCGGCGGTGTTTTTCATGAGTTTTGACATCCAAGCGAGTTTTGAGCCCCAGGCGTGAGGGTCTGGGGCTCTCCCTTCCCCTTCCCGGGGAGGGGGAGGGTTGCATAGACAGTGGCGCTGCAACGTGATGACATCTTGCTCGTTTGCTAATTTTCGTTTGGGGAGTTCTGTCTACACGTTCAGCTTTTGGTAGCAATATTTTCACCAGAATAAGGGTTTGATTTAGGGTGCCTACCTTTCTGGGTGCCAGACCCGGTCGATGGCAGACATAGAATGCTCCCAACAACACGGGGGTTTCAATAGGCCATTGCTCCTCGTGCCTCTTCGAGGGGGGCTAGGTTCTGGCTCGTGGTCCCTGGTAGGAAAGAACTCCATGTACATTGACTGATGCGAGAAAGCTAATATATCCATATCTGCGGGGAGCCTCCGGGACTCACCCAGAAAATGATGTTTCATTATGTTCAGTGCTGGTTTTTTGCTCTAATACCTGAAACATTGTTATTAATAAAGTCAACTGTCATCTTGGTGTTTCTCTACACTGTTGTCAGCACTCAGTGCTCACTACACCCATGTCAACTGTCATCATAGTGAAAGACTGACTACAGGTGTAGTTTCAGTTTCCTGATGCTTCATTATAGTCCAGTTACTTTACTCAGAGCCTGATGCTTCATTATAGTCCAGTTACTTTACTCAGAGCCTGATGCTTCATTATAGTTCAGTTACTTTACTCAGAGCCTGATGCTTCATTATAGTCCAGTTACATTACTCAGAGCCTGATGCTTCATTATAGTCCAGTTACTTTACTCAGAGCCTGATGCTTCATTATAGTCCAGTTACTTTACTCAGAGCCTGATGCTTCATTATAGTCTAGGTTCCACCATTAATGTTTGTGTTGGTAATGACAGGTGCAGGAGACCATCAGGGAGGCCCTGGAGATGATGACCACAGAGACAGGTGCCACAGCTGACCCCGTACACCTGGGAGACTCAGCCTCCACCATTAATGTTTGTGTTGGTAATGACAGGTGCAGGAGACCATCAGGGAGGCCCTGGAGATGATGACCACAGAGACAGGTGCCACAGCTGATCCCGTACACCTGGGAGACTCAGCCTCCACCATTAATGTTTGTGTTGGTAATGACAGGTGCAGGAGACCATCAGGGAGGCCCTGGAGATGGTGACCACAGAGACAGGTGCCACAGCTGATCCCGTACACCTGGGAGACTCAGCCTCCAGCATCATGAATAAAGTTCAGCAAATCACTGGAGAGATCCCTCAGAAGCAATTAACAGTAAGTTTTTATTTTCTCATGGTTCAAATCACAAGATTATTGAGTTGTGTCTTGAGGAGAGGAAGCCTGTTCTTAGGTTTATGGAGGTTCCCAAGGTCAACAACTGACTTTCCTTAACATACAATACATTGAACCTGTGATCCTCTGTTGAACCCGGGATCCTGGCTCCCCTCACAGAGGCGCAGACAGCAGGTGACACTCCACCAACCTACTGGGAAAGCATCCAGGAAGACAGCGAACCAAAACACACCACTGCTGGGTTCGAAGCGACTGAAGCCTTGAAACTGCCAACAAACTCCCAAACAATGCCAGCACCAACCCCCTGCCAGTAGAGGGGGGCTGGAGCTACAGGTCCAGCACCAACCCCCTGCCAGTAGAGGGGGGATGGAGCTACAGGTCCAGCACCAACCCCCTGCCAGTAGGGGAGGGCTGGGGCTACAGATCCAGCACCAACCCCCTGCCAGTAAAGGGGGCTGGAGCTACAGGTCCAGCACCAACCCCCTGCCAGTAAAGGGGGCTGGAGCTACAGGTCCAGCACCAACCCCCTGCCAGTAGAGGGGGGCTGGAGCTACAGGTCCAGCATAATGGAACTATGACCACATGTGATAATGGGGCTGACACTGTCTCCAGGTGATAAAGGGGCTGACACTGACCACAGGTGATATGGGGCTGACACTGTCCACATGTGATAATGGGGCTGACACTGTTGACAGGTGATAATGGGGCTGACACTGACCACAGGTGATAATGGGGCTGACACTGACCACAGGTGATAATGGGGCTGACACTGTCCACAGGTGATATTGGGGCTGACACTGTCCACAGGTGATAATGGGGCTGACACTGACCACAGGTGATAATGAGGCTGACATTGACCACATGTGATAATGGGGCTGACACTGTCCACAGGTGATAATGAGGCTGACATTGACCACAGGTGATAATGGGGCTGACACTGTCCACAGGTGATAATGGGGCTGACACTGACCACAGGTGATAATGGGGCTGACACTGTCCACAGGTGATAATGGGGCTGACACTGACCACAGGTGATAATGGGGCTGACACTGTCCACAGGTGATAATGGGGCTGACACTGACCACAGGTGATAATGGGGCTGACACTGTCCACAGGTGATAATGGGGCTGACACTGACCACAGGTGATAATGGGGCTGACACTGACCACAGGTGATAATGGGGCTGACACCACAGGTGATAATGGGGCTGACACTGTCCACAGGTGATAATGGGGCTGACACTGACCACAGGTGATAATGGGGCTGACACTGACCACAGGTGATAATGGGGCTGACACTGACCACAGGTGATAATGGGGCTGACACTGACCACAGGTGATAATGGGGCTGACACTGACCACAGGTGATAATGGGGCTGACACTGTCCACAGGTGATAATGGGGCTGACACTGACCACAGGTGATAATGGGGCTGACACTGACCACAGGTGATAATGGGGCTGACACACCACAGGTGATAATGGGGCTGACACCACAGGTGATAATGGGGCTGACACTGACCACAGGTGATAATGGGGCTGACACTGACCACAGGTGATAATGGGGCTGACACTGACCACAGGTGATAATGGGGCTGACACTACCACAGGTGATAATGGGGCTGACACCGACCACAGGTGATAATGGGGCTGACACTGACCACAGGTGATAATGGGGCTGACACTACCACAGGTGATAATGGGGCTGACACTGACCACAGGTGATAATGGGGCTGACACTACCACAGGTGATAATGGGGCTGACACTGTCCACAGGTGATAATGGGGCTGACATACCACAGGTGATAATGGGGCTGACACTGTCCACAGGTGATAATGGGTGACACATACCACAGGTGATAATGGGGCTGACACTGACCACAGGTGATAATGGGGCTGACTATCCACAGGTGATAATGGGGCTGACACTGTCCACAGGTGATAATGGGGCTGACACTGACCACAGGTGATAATGGGGCTGACACATACCACAGGTGATAATGGGGCTGACACTGACCACAGGTGATAATGGGGCTGACATGTACCACAGGTGATAATGGGGCTGACACTGACCACAGGTGATATGGGGCTGACACTGTCCACAGGTGATAATGGGGCTGACACTGGCCACAGGTGATAATGGGGCTGACACTGACCACAGGTGATAATGGGGCTGACACTAACCACAGGTGATAATGGGGCTGACACTGACCACAGGTGATATGGGGCTGACTCACCACAGGTGATAATGGGGCTGACACTGTCCACAGGTGATAATGGGGCTGACACTGACCACAGGTGATAATGGGGCTGACACTGACCACAGGTGATAATGGGGCTGACACTGTCCACAGGTGATAATGGGGCTGACACTGACCACAGGTGATAATGGGGCTGACACTGTCCACAGGTGATAATGGGGCTGACACTGACCACAGGTGATAATGGGGCTGACACTGTCCACAGGTGATAATGGGGCTGACACTGTCCACAGGTGATAATGGGGCTGACACTGTCCACATGTGATAATGGGGCTGACACTGTCCACAGGTGATAATGGGGCTGACACTGTCCACATGTGATAATGGGGCTGACACTGACCACAGGTGATAATGGGGCTGACACTGTCCACAGGTGATAATGGGGCTGACACTGACCACAGGTGATAATGGGTCTGACACTGTCCACAGGTGATAATGGGGCTGACACTGTCCACAGGTGATAATGGGCTGACACTGACCACAGGTGATAATGGGGCTGACACTGTCCACAGGTGATAATGGGGCTGACACTGTCCACAGGTGATAATGGGGCTGACACTGTCCACTGGTGATAATGGGGCTGACACTGTCCACTGGTGATAATGGGGCTGACACTGTCCACTGGTGATAATGGGGCTGACACTGACCACAGGTGATAATGGGGCTGACACTGATCACTGGTGATAATGGGGCTGACACTGACACAGGTGATAATGGGGCTGACACTGATCACTGGTGATAATGGGGCTGACACTGACCACAGGTGATAATGGGTCTGACACTGTCCACAGGTGATAATGGGGCTGACACTGTCCACAGGTGATAATGGGGCTGACACTGACCACAGGTGATAATGGGGCTGACACTGTCCACAGGTGATAATGGGGCTGACACTGTCCACAGGTGATAATGGGCTGACACTGTCCACAGGTGATAATGGGGCTGACACTGTCCACAGGTTATAATGGGGCTGACATTGACCACAAGTGATAATGGGGCTGACACTGTCCACAGGTGATAATGGGACTGACACTGACCACAGGTTATAATGGGGCTGACACTGACCACAGGTTATATGGGGCTAACACTGACCACAGGTGATAATGGGGCTGACACTATCCACAGGTGATAATGGGGCTGACACTGTCCACAGGTGATAATGGGGCTGACATGTCCACAGGTGATAATGGGGCTGACTGTCCACAGGTGATAATGGGGCTGACACTGTCCACAGGTGATAATGGGGGACACTTTCCACAGGTGATAATGGTGCTGACTCACAGGTGATAATGGGGCTGACACTGACCACAGTGATAATGGGGCTGACACTGACCACAGGTGATAATGGGGCTGACATTGACCACACGTGATAATGGGCTGACAATGACCACAGGTGATAATGAGGCTGACAATGAACACAGGTGATAATGGGGCTGACAATGACCACATGTGATAATGGGGCTGACATTGTCCACAGGTGATAATGGGGCTGACACTGTCCACAGGTGATAATGGGGCTGACAATGACCACAGGTGATAATGGGGCTGACACTGTCCACAGGTGATAATGGGGCTGACACTGTCCACAGGTGATAATGGCGCTGACACTGACCACAGGTGATATGGGGCTGACACTGTCCACTGGTGATAATGGTGCTGACACTGACCACAGGTGATAATGGGCTGACTCACCACAGGTGTTAACGGGGCTGACTCACCACAGGTGATAATGGGGCTGACACTGACCACAGGTGATAATGGGGCTGACACTGACCACAGGTGATATGGGGCTGACTCACCACATGTGATAATGGGGCTGACACTGTCCACAGGTGATAATGAGGCTGACATACCACAGGTGATAATGGGGCTGACACTGTCCACAGGTGATAATGGGCTGACATACACAGGTGATATGGGGCTGACATGTACACAGGTGATAATAGGGCTGACACTGACCACAGATGATAATAGGGCTGACACTATCCACAGGTGATAATGGGCTGACACTGTCCACAGGTGATAATGGGGCTGACACTGACCACAGGTGATAATGGGGCTGACACGTACCACAGATGATAATGGGGCTGACACTGACTACAGGTGAATGGGGCTGACACTGTCCACATGTGATAATGGGGCTGACACTGTCCACAGGTTGAGGACCTCCGCAGGATGACGGAGCCCGTCAAGAGGCTGGTGGAGGCTGGCCGGGTGTTGGCCGTCAGGAAGACCAAGATGGCCTCCGCTCCGCCAGGATAACTCTACAAGACGGACAGCTGTACCTCCACCACTCCTGCGTCAGCCCACGCCCGCCCACGCCCACACCCTCCAGGTTACTTTATTACACCCACTAGTCTTACTGACATTACTGACTTACTGAGTTATCATAAGTAATATGATAACATTTTGTTATACAGTTATCAGTATGATTTATTTCATTTCCTGCAGGAGAGTGAGGTTGTGGGCGTGCTGGATCCCTCCTGCACCCTGGCGTTCCTTGACCTCGGGTGGGCGGGGTCAACAAGAGGGCGGGTCACCATCCGGCTGACCCCTGACACTCCGCTGGCCAGACAGTTTGTGTTGTTGTGCACGGGCCAGCGGGGCCACACCTACCGCAACACTAAACTGTTGGAAGTGTGGGACAAGGGTCAGCCGGGGGAGCATGTGGTGGGCGGAGACTATGAGAGTAATGACGGTAGGGGAGGAGCCCCACTGCTGCCTGACCTCCAGGGGCAGTACGGAGGTCAGGCTGGGCAGGAGTTGTGTTGGCCACAGGAGGGGTGGGCCGGGGGGGTTCTACGAGTGCCCAGTTCATCATCATCACCAGGGACCTCAAGGGTGGTGACCCGTGGCCACGTGTCTTCGGTGATGTGGTGAGCGGCCTGGATGTGGTGAGGGCAGCAGTCAACCACAGTGACATTACGGAGGTGACTGTGGTGGACTGTGGTGTTGTGCTGCCACTCTAGTTCACTGTACCATCACCATCACTACTGTGGTGTTGTGCTGCCACTTTAGTTCACTGTACCATCACCATCACTACTGTGGTGTTGTGCTGCCACTCTAGTTCACTGTACCCCCCATCACTACTGTGGTGTTGGGCTGCCACTCTAGTTCACTGTACACACCACCATCCTACTGTGGTGTTGTGCTGCCACTCTACTTCACTGTACCATCATACTGTGGTGTTGTACTGCCACTCTAGTTCACTGTACACCACCATCACTACTGTGGTGTTGTACTGCACTCTAGTTCACTGTACCACCACCATCACTACTGTGGTGTTGTACTGCCACTCTTGAGTTATCTTGAGATGATTTCGGGGCTTTAGTGTCCCCGCGGCCCGGTCCTCGACCAGGCCTCCACCCCCAGGAAGCAGCCCGTGACAGCTGACTAACACCCAGGTACCTATTTTACTGCTAGGTAACAGGGGCATAGGGTGAAAGAAACTCTGCCCATTGTTTCTCGCCGGCGCCTGGGATCGAACCCAGGACCACAGGATCACAAGCCCAGTGTGCTGTCCGCTCGGCCGACCGACTCTAGTTCACTGTACCACCACCATCACCACTGTGGTGTTGTGCTGCCACTCTAGTTCACTGTACCACCACCATCACCACTGTGGTGTTGTGCTGCCACTCTAGTTCACTGTACCACCACCATCACCACTGTGGTGTTGTGCTGCCACTCTAGTTCACTGTACCACCACCATCACTACTGTGGTGTTGTGCTGCCACTCTAGTTCACTGTACCATCACTACTGTGGTGTTGTGCTGCCACTCTAGTTCACTGTACCATCACTATTGTGGCGTTGTGCTGCCACTCTAGTGCACTGTACCATCACCATCACTACTGTGGTGTTGTGCTGCCACTCTAGTTCACTGTACCACCACCATCACTACTGTGGTGTTGTGCTGCCACTCTAGTTCACTGTACCACCACTATCACTACTGTGGTGTTGTGCTGCCACTCTAGTTCACTGTACCACCACCATCACTACTGTGGTGTTGTGCTGCCACTCTAGTTCACTGTACCATCACTACTGTGTGGTTGTGCTGCCACTCTAGTTCACTGTACCACCACCATCACTACTGTGGTGTTGTGCTGCCACTCTAGTTCACTGTACCACCACCATCACTACTGTGGTGTTGTGCTGCCACTCTAGTTCACTGTACCATCACTACTGTGGCGTTGTGCTGCCACTCTAGTTCACTGTACCATCACCATCACTACTGTGGTGTTGTGCTGCCACTCTAGTTCACTGTACCATCACCATCACTACTGTGGTGTTGTGCTGCCACTCTAGTTCACTGTACCACCACCATCACTACTGTGGTGTTGGGCTGCCACTCTAGTTCACTGTACCACCACCATCCTTACTGTGGTGTTGTGCTGCCACTCTACTTCACTGTACCATCACTACTGTGGTGTTGTACTGCCACTCTAGTTCACTGTACCACCACCATCCCTACTGTGGTGTTGTGCTGCCACTCCAGTTCACTGTACCAACACCATCACTACTGTGGTGTTGTGCTGCCACTCTAGTTCACTGTACCACCACCATCACTACTGTGGTGTTGTGCTGCCACTCTAGTTCACTGTACCACCACCATCACTACTGTGGTGTTGTGCTGCCACTCTAGTTCACTGTACCACCACCAACACTACTGTGGTGTTGTGCTGCCACTCTAGTTCACTGTACCACCACCATCACTACTGTGGTATTGTGCTGCCACTCTAGTTCACTGTACTGCCACCATCACTACTGTGGTGTTTGCTGCCACTCTAGTTCACTGTACCATCACCATCACTATTGTGGTGTTGTGCTGCCACTCTAGTTCACTGTACCATCACTTTCACTACTGTGGTGTTGTGCTGCCACTCTAGTTCACTGTACCACCGCCATCACTACTGTGGTGTTGTGCTGCCACTCTAGTTCACTGTACCACCACCATCTCTACTGTAGTGTTGTGCTGCCACTCTAGTTCACTGTACCATCACCATCACTACTGTGGTGTTGTGCTGCCACTCTAGTTCACTGTACCACCACCATCACTACTGTGGTGTTGTGCTGCCACTCTAGTTCACTGTACCATCACTACTGTGGTGTTGTGCTGCCACTCTAGTTCACTGTACCACCACCATCTCTACTGTGGTGTTGTGCTGCCACTCTAGTTCGCTGTACCACCACCATCACTACTGTGGTGTTGTGCTGCCACTCTGTTCACTGTACCACCACCATCACTACTGTGGTGTTGTGCTGCCACTCTAGTTCACTGTACCACCACCATCACTACTGTAGTCTTGTGCTGCCACTCTAGTTCACTGTACCACCACCATCACTACTGTGGTGTTGTGCTGCCACTCTAGTTCACTGTACCATCACCATCACTACTGTGGTGGTGTATTATGAGCCTTTTGTATTATGAGCCTGGGTGTATTATGAGCCTGTTGTATTATGAGCCTGTTGTATTATGAGCCTGTTGTATTATGAGCCTGTTGTATTATGAGCCTGGGTGTATTATGAGCCTGGGTGTATTATGAGCCTGTTGTATTATGAGCCTGGGTGTATTATGAGCCTGTTGTATTATGAGCCTGTTGTATTATGAGCCTGTTGTATTATGAGCCTGGGTGTATTATGAGCCTGGGTGTGTTATGAGCCTGGGTGTATTGTGAGCCTGTTGTATTATGAGCCTGGGTGTATTATGAGCCTGTTGTATTATGAGCCTGGGTGTATTATGAGCCTGGGTGTATTATGAGCCTGTTGTATTATGAGCCTGGGTGTATTATGAGCCTGTTGTATTATGAGCCTGTTGTATTATGAGCCTGGGTGTATTATGAGCCTGGGTGTATTATGAGCCTGTTGTATTATGAGCCTGGGTGTATTATGAGCCTGGGTGTATTATGAGCCTGGGTGTATTATGAGCCTGTTGTATTATGAGCCTGGGTGTATTATGAGCCTGGGGGTGTTATGAGCCTGTTGTAAGCCTGGGTGTATTATGAGCCTGTTGTATTATGAGCCTGGGTGTATTATGAGCCTGGATGTATTATGAGCCTGTGTGTATTATGAGCCTGTTGTATTATGAGCCTGTTGTATTATGAGCTTGTTGTATTATGAGCCTGGGTGTATTATGAGCCTGTTGTATTATGAGCCTGGGTGTATTATGAGCCTGGGTGTATTATGAGCCTGTTGTATTATGAGCCTGGGTGTATTATGAGCCTGGGTGTATTATGAGCCTGTTGTATTATGAGCCTGGGTGTATTATGAGCCTGGGTGTATTATGAGCCTGGGTGTATTATGAGCCTGTTGTATTATGAGCCTGTTGTATTATGAGCCTGGGTGTATTATAAGCCTGGGGACCTTTACTCGGAAGCATGTTGTTCTTCGTCCCTCTTTGTCGCTTTATGGTCATCCCATTGTGTACAGGGATTCCGCAAAGCTCTTGGGGTTAGTCTTTGACACTCGTTTGTCTTGGTCAGCCCATATCTCTTGCCTCCGAGTTGAGTGCTCTAAGGCCCTTAACCTCCTTAAGGTTTTGTCCCATACTTCTTGGGGAGCGGATAGACGCACGCTCCTATATTTGCACTCCTCTCTCGTCCTGTCTAAACTCGATTATGGTTGCCCTGCTTACTCTTCTGCTTCTCCTTCTACTCTTCGCTGTCTTGATGCTTTGCACCATACTGGGTTGCGTCTCAGCTCTGGTGCCTTTCGTTCGATTCCCGCCCTCAGTTTGTATGTTGACACTGGCTTTCTCTCTCTCCAGGACCGCCGTGACCACTACTGTCTTCGCTATCTTGCGCGGTCCTTACAGCATCCTTCCTCTCGCCTCTGTCGTGCTTTGACTTTTCCTCCTCCTGTAGCTCCTGTTCCTCTTCATTGTCTCCCACTTTCTGTCCGGTTATCTCGCTTGCAGGATTCTCTTTCTGTTCATCTTTCTAATGTTTCTCCTCGTATTGTTCCTTCCTTGCCTCCGTGGAGAGTCCCCCTTCCCAAGTTTTGTACGTCCTTGACTTGTATTACTAAAGCCTTTACCCCTCCTACAGTTCTGAAAAGCCTCTTCCTTGAGCACTTTTCTTTGCACTCCCACTCTATTTCCATCTTCACCGATGGGTCTAAGTCTGCGGACGGTGTGGGCTACTCTGTTGTTTTTCCTGACCGTACTTATATGTGTCGCCTCCCTTCGGAGGCTAGCGTCTTTACGGCGGAACTTTATGCTATTCTCTATGCTCTCCGTCTCTTGCTTTCTCATTCTCATTCCTCCTTTGTGGTTGTCGTTGACTCTCGTAGTGCCCTAATGGCTCTTGGGTCCTTTAATCCTGTCCACCCAGTGGTCATCGAGATTCAGCAATGGCTGTTTCTTATTTCTAATAAGTTTAAATCGGTAGAGTTTTGCTGGGTTCCCAGCCATATTGGTGTTTCTTTGAATGAGCGTGCGGATGCTGCCGCTAAGGAAGCCATCCGTTCTTGTCCCATCTCCCGTAAGGGTCTTCCTTATTCTGACTTTTATCCGGTTATTCATTCCTCTATCCTTGCCCGTTGGCAGAGTTGTTGGTCCTCTGTGGTTAGTAACAAACTGCGTACTCTCAAACGTAGTGTGTCCCCGTGGCTTTCCTCCTACCACCGTAACCGGCGGTGGGAAACTGCTTTAGCACGGCTGCGGGTTGGCCATACTCGCTTAACCCACGGTCACTTAATGGAGCGCCGCCCTGCTCCTTGTTGTCTGAATTGCGTTGTCCCTCTTACGGTTATGCATATCCTTGTTGAATGTCCTGCCTTCCAGGACGAGCGTGTGTCTTGCTTTCCGACCGTCCCTCGCGGTCACTTGTCCCTCAATAGAATTCTAGGTGAATCGGATACTTTTGATATCGTTCGCCTTATGCGTTTTTGTTCTCGTATTGGCTTTCTTGGTAATATTTAGCGCCCTCTGATTATTTCGCACTTTGATGGTGCTACATAGCCTTCCCGGTTTGGTGCCTTCTTTTGATAATTACCTTATAAGCCTGGGTGTATTATGAGCCTGTTGTATTATGAGCCTGGTGTATTATGACTGTGTGTTATGAGCCTGGGTGTATTATGAGCCTGGGTGTATTATGAGCCTGGGTGTATTATGAGCCTTGGTGTATTATGTGCCTGGGTGTATTATGAGCCTGTTTGTATTATGAGCCTGGGTGTATTATGAGCCTGTTGTATTATGAGCCTGTTGTATTATGAGCCTGGGTGTATTATGAGCCTGTTTTATTATGAGCCTGGGTGTATTATGAGCCTGTTGTATTGTGAGCCCGGGGTGTATTATGAGCCTGTGTGTATTATGAGCCCAGGTGTATTATGAGCCTGTTGTATTATGAGCCTGTTGTATTATGACCTGGGTGTATTATGAGCCAGTTGTATTATGAGCCTGTTGTATTATGAGCCGGGGGGTATTATTAGCCTGTTGTATTATGAGCCTGGGTGTATTATGAGCTTGTTGTATTTTGAGCATAGGTGTATAAAGAGAC
>WNGS01164449.1:9008-56437 GCA_020271785.1 Procambarus virginalis | reverse complement strand
GGGTTTTCCGACATAATTCCCGGGGGCTGCTCACGGGTCGAAGTCCTATTTAGAACAGACGAACACCGATACTCCTCCTTCGAATTTTTAGATTAATTTGATGTTAGTAGTTAGTAATCACACATTGTGCGTCTGTTCGTACAGGACGGATGTCCTGTATTCGAGTTGCAGGGTTAGAAGTCTAATGCGATTTCATTTCTCTGTTAACTCTTGAGAGGCTAAAATTCTAGCCTAATTACATATCACCCAGAGGACTGAATGTGATCAAGTACTACAGTCAAGTATGATTCAGGGACTGCAGTGAGATCAGTGACATTAGATATAACTTGAAGTTGTTCAGGTAACTGGTCACTGATATATAAACACTGAGGCCCATGGAATTCATCTTGATTAAATAATAAATGTATCAAATCAGTCGTCAGATTTATTTGGGTTTAATTTAGTTAATTTCAGAGGATTGAATAGTCCATCATTAAAGTCAAGTATGGTTCTGAGACTGCAGTGGGTTCAGTGACATTGGTCACAGTGACTTGTAGCTGTTAGGCTACTGTTCACTGATTTGCCACTGAGGCCTCATGAACTCATCTTCAGCTTTAAATGATGATTTAACATCAACCTCTGTTGCTATAGTCAGCTGTAATCTCCTTAGTATATGCTACTGGAGAAATATAATCAGCTGACAATTTAGATTTCTACTGGTATTGTTTATCTGCAGGCATAGGTCTCCTCAGGCTTAATACTGGGCCTGAGAGTAATTTGCCTCCTGCAGAATTTAGCATGGTTATGCCCTGATATTTAGTAGGGCTACCATGAATCGATGGTAGTAGTCTGTACCTACAAACATCGATACCGGTGAGGTGATCAGACTTAATATTATCTGCCAATTTTATTCCTCTATTTCTCAGGAATTTGGCTGTTGTCTCAGACCTTGTACTTGTAGGTCTGCTGGTATTTTGTCCACCACAATGGCTTGTACTTGACAGACGTACCTGCCTAAACGTACTGATGGTTGTACCACCTGGTAGACTTGAGGCCTGTGTTTGTTAAACCTGAGATGTTGAGAAACCCTGATGATGATTGTCGTCTGGGCTACAGGCCTTAATTGTAGTCATCTGCCAACTTTTTAGTGACATATTTCTCTGGGACCCTTGGTCAACAACCCACGGGTATGGACCTTGGCCCTCTTATTCTGGATGGTAATTTGGGCAGTAGGCAAAGTCGCATTACTTTTGGACTCTGCCGATTGGACACTGATTTTCTGTCGCACCTTGCAAAACTGTACTGTGGTGGGAATGCTATCTTCCACCTTGGGTCTTGAATACGTTAATTTCGTATGTTTGCACAGTGCTGCATGGTGCTTACCTCTTCTACACCTGTTGCAGGTGTTGAATTGGGTCTCACAATAGTCTGTTTGTGTGACTTGAGACACCTTGACATTTCCCTAATTCCTGGAGTCGCTTAATACGAGTGTGTCTGTCTGGATAATTAGCACAACGGTATGTTGAATGTTTCTTTTTGCAGAACATACATGTCCCCCAGCCTACTGCACGCTTGGAAGTTACCGGTTTGGGTGAACTAGTAACAGTAGGCTTGGAGGATTCTGCTGCATTGCCAGTTTTCTCCAACTTGATGTGAGAGTAATTGGTTGATGTTTATTTGGGGTAGTTGTTTTACCTTTAATTGACTATTATTTTCTATTTCTGAAGGCTCGCAAGAGGCTTTAACTTCCTCATTTGCACGTCGTTTGTTTATGATGGAATGCAAACCTTCAGTGATGTCCTGTACTGTCAGGATGGTGTTATGTTGATGTGTGTATAATTCATCTAGTATATCGCTGGACAATTTTCGTTGAAGGACTACTTTCATCCATTCACTAGTGGTTATATCAACCTTAAGACTGAATGTTCTTAGTAGTGACTCAAACTCCATGCTGAAGGATTGTAATGAGTCAGCAGTCTGATCAGGTTGAGGTAAGTCCAGCAATTGTAGTACAAGATGTATGACAGTTTTCTCATTGCCAGCATTATCCCTAGGAAGCTGGACTGGGAAATTAGTGCTGTCGCTATCTTCATTTACATTTTCTACTTCTGGTTCAGCTTCACCTTTAATTTCAGTTTGGAGGCATGTTAACTAGTGGCCTCAGGTATGGGTTTTCAGAATCCACAGAGACTGTGGATAAATTGTCTGAGAACTGTTTAATTCTGGTGGTATAATATTGGGTGATGCTGTAGTGGGTGAGGCTTTATCCTCGTTGATTAAAGAATCTAATCTGGCTTGACATTTATTCTCAAAGATCCAGATCATCCATATATTTTCTACTTTATTTGATGTACTTGCTATTTGTTCTGATTCAATAATCCTGTGTAATACTCCAACCTGGCTTGAGTTTCTTCTTCATAACTCGCTAGATCAACATAATGTAGTCTATTTCTGTTTGATAAATTGGTGTTGCAAGTTCAGCCACATATGTTGCTATTTGGCATTTGATTTGCTCAAATTTACCTGCAGCTGCTTGATAACAGTTTCCAGGTCAGCATAATCAACTGGAGATTGTTGTGACAAATCCTCACATTTCTTGATCTGTCTTGTTCAGTGGCCTTTAAGACCTGCAAGGGTCTTTTTCATTCTTCCTGCATTATCCATACTGGCTAGGTGGTGAAGCCTTGTGGGGCTTGTACTTGGGTTGCTCATAATGCTGAACAAGTACTGATGTTAGCCTAGGGTAAATTCTGCAATCACTAGGCTATAATTCTACCTCTACTAGAGGTTAGCTTAAAATTAATACACATTATATATATATATATATATATATAATATATATATATATATATATATATATATATATATATATATATTTATATATTATATATATATATATATCTATATATTTATATATATATATATATATATAATATATATATATATATATATATATATATAATATATATATATATACACATATACAATCATACACACTAATGATTTGAGTGATAAACCAGTGTCACTGGAAGTACCTTTAGGTAAGCTCTTCAATTATCACCCTAGGATGGTATAGACACTAATTAATCACTCATTGGTGTAATGATCATAAGTAAATTATTATATATACACAACTCACTTGAGTTGATAAAAATTACACCCAAATAGGGCCTGCACCATTTATTAATGGTGCTAGGTTGTTCAGTATAGTACAACTAGACTATGGTAATAATGGGACTAGTATAAACATAAATAGTTAAACCAGTCAATGGTAATAGGGGACTAGGTTATCAAACACTAGTCATTGTATATCGTACCCTGTTGTGGGTTGGCAATTGGTAAATATTGTATTGCAAAACTAGTGCAATAATTAAACAATTATCTATTTAAGTGAAATAATAACATAATTATTGATGATAGCCTCTATGAAACTTCTAGTATTATCTAGAAGTATTAAATCTTATTAGTGACCTCACAAAATTAAAACCACAACATTTGTGGAAAATCTCTCGTGAAATTAACTAATCTTGGGAGGGCACAGCCACTAATTTGGCTGGCTTTAAAATAAGCGCTGTCACTTCACGGAATAACACGTCACCAATTGGTGGTTGACCATGAAACCGCTGATGATGCTGGACTGGGCTGAGGGGTTCTTGAGCTCGCTCAAGGCTACACTGCCGGTCACTGACTGGCGATGTATTGTTATTGTATAAATCGTACTAGTACCAGTGTATTAATGAATCCACTGGTTAACTGGTTCATCTGGTTCGAAGGACCATATAGTGTGGAAACCGACCTGTGAGATTTATATTTATTTAATTTACATGAATTTATGTAGAATTTATATTACATTAATTTATATATTTTAATAGCAATGCTCAGGGGACTGTATTTCTACAATTATTCTCACAAACCGATCCTTACACATTAGGGGGGGGGTTATATTAAATTTATATATATGCAGCCAATCAAACTACAATATTAAACTACATTTATTAGTTAATAAAATTTGAGGTGCCTTATCTTATTGTATGGTAGGCTTAGTCCTCCAGGTATAACTAGGATGTAGACACCAAATTATCCTCGTGAGAGGCTAGCTTCCATCACCCAAGAAACTGATGTACCAAGATTAATTATTGCTTCCTCTTCTTGTTCTTGTCAAAGGGCACTAGCTGTAAAGCCGGAATCCTAATATATGACAGCTATATCAGATGAAACATTTATATATTATTAGATAAGGACCAAGGTTTAATTACCTGTGTTTAGTGGCTTAACTAGTGTCCTAACCGGTTCGCCCTATGTCTACTTAACATTAACTGGCCAGAAATGATTAGATAAACGGGTTTCGGTAAGACACTTCCCTTGTTTAGATGTTGACTGTTCATGATGGAAGAAGCACTAATTTGATCTCCATAACACTTCGTCCAAGAGAATTATAGGGGCTGAATTTGCTCCCGCCAATATGTTCTTAAACAATTGCTGACCTCCCTCACCACTCACGCTTCTGGCTCTCTTTGTCCAGATGTCAATAAGTGATAGAAGGGTCACATTTACTCTATTTTGATACTGATAATTAAGTTAATTCAAATGATGTTTTTATGATGTAATAAGTCCAAAGACTACTGCATTTAAGAATAATTCCCAACAGAATAGCTGGTGAATTTATAGTACTATGTGGCAATGATATCCCGTTTTCTATTGATGGAAAATTCCACTACACGCTACATTTTCTATGGGTTAACCCTTAAATGGCGCATAGCTATACACCATTTGACACCCACAGGCACATACCAAAAAAAAAAATTATTTTTTCTTCCTAACCTGTTAATTTGTGTTCACTGATCACGGGAAAAATAATAAAAAATCGTAAGTGGCATATATTGCCCACTATAGGGCGGGAAGTCTGGCAAAAAACAGGCACTGACTCATCGTGCGTCCCAGGCGGTCTGTTGATCGCCAGCTGTCAGGCTAGAGTTGCCACAAAGAGATAATTACATAATTATTTCAATGTCTCTGATTGATTTTTCGTAGTTTTTTTTTACTGTAATATTATTCAATAGTGTGTAGTGTGATATATTTATATAATAAAATGAGTGAATCATCGCTGTACTCAAAAATATGGTGTGCATGTTGTTGATTCAATTACGTTCATCAGTGAACAAATACTTTGTCGGTTATTACACTATATACACAGGGTATATATAAGTATCTTCATGTTTTGTTCACTATAACGAACCACTAAGTTGCTATTATGAGTCAAAAAGTAACGAGGAGTGACCACCGTGTACCAGCCAGCCACTCACGCCCTCCCTCAAGTCACTTGACTCACCCACATTCTCCTCCCACAATACTGTTTTTGCTATTATTCACTATATACAGACGCTATATATAAGTATCTACATTTGTGTTCACCATAACGAACCACTAAGTGGGTATGTTGAGTGGCAGTGGCAGGCCGCCACTGGCTGCCACTCCCTCCCTCCCTCCCTCCCTCACCTCACCTCACCTGACTTGCCACCATTTTCCACCCACCATCCTGTTTTTGCTTTTATATACAGACGTTATATATAAGTATTTACATGTTTTGTTCACCATAACTGTACATCTAAGCTTGTATGGTGAGTAAAGGCACAAAGACGTAGGACCTCACACAGTCAGCTTATGGCTGCCGCCCTCAATGCCAGACGCACTAATATTTCTCCTCCAACAATACTGCTTGTGGTGTTATTACGCTATATACACACATTATATATAAATATCTACCTGTTTTATTCACCATACTTGTACAAGTAAAGTGTTATGGTGCCCAAAGACCATCGTGGTCATCACTAAACATGGTAAGTCATGCAGACGACGCTCCTCCCTCACCAAAATGGCGGCTCCCAACCTACTCCTCTTGCTGTTTATACCCTCTATACACATGTTATATATAAGTATCTACATTTGTGTTCACCATAGCAAACCACTAAGCTGGTATGGTGAGTACAGTCAATAAAAAGGTGGCCACACACAGTCAGAAGAAAATGCCACCACCCTCCCTCCCACAGCATTACTCCTCCCTCCATGGAGCACAGCGCTAATTATCACCACAATCCTGCTATTATCAGGAAACTGACCCTGGTCAGTTTTATCACAGTCAGGGGTCTTCTGTAATAATATTACTGCTACATAAAAGCATGAAGAAGTATATTATGGCATTTTTAGGCGATGCTGTGGTCACAAGCTGAACAGCAGTGCTGTGAGCTCATGCTGCATGCGTCAGGCTTGGTAACTTACTCAATACTGAGGCTCCTAACACACGGGAGTTTGGCCCACGATTTTTTCTAAAAATGGCGTCTGTTTACAAGAGCCCTGATGAAGGTGTGGTGAACCCCGTGCATCCGCGGGCCTTTTAAGTTGAAGGGTTAACTTGTGTATACTTCAGCAGCAATATATCTGCATATTGCATTTAATATTAGTAAATGGTGTCGGGTTTTCCGACAAGAGAGCAATCGTCAAATAATTCTATAAAATCTTCTACTTCGTTATTCCCTGTTCTCTTAATCCAGTTTATTCCACTAAAATTAAAGTCACCCATGACACAAATACTGTTAGACCTAGATGCTCTAAATATTTCATCCCATAGATGCTTTGCTTCCATTCTGTCTAAATTTGTTCGCCGATACATAACATCAGTTATAAGATTATTTGCTTTTTCGTCTAATTCTATCCAAATAGTTTCTGTGTGGCTCAATTTTGATTCCCTTTTTGAGACTACATTTCAAATTGTCCCTAACATATATGGCTACTCCCCCTCCTTGTCTAATATATCTATCTGTGTGAAATAGTTTAAATATATTTATTTGATATTCAGCTAATAGTTCTCTATTTTCTATATTCACCCACGTTTCGGTAAGTGCAATAATATCTATTTTTTCTGTACAGACAAGAGCATTTAAATCGTTTATTTTGTTTCTTAGACTCCTACTGTTCGTATAATATACCCTAAGTGTATTGTTATTATGACGCTCCACTCCTTCCCTGATAATTTTTCCTAGTTGTTTCTCCTGCAAACACATACTTTTATTGCCTCCTTTCTCCATATCAATTCCCATACCACTATCTACTAACAATTTAAACCCAAACAAATCCCTCCACAACAGGTTCCAACGAATTGGCAACAACAACAACCCCAGCCCTGGATAGATGTTTCCCATCCCGAGCACACAAATCATTATTTCCATGAAAGTATTCCCTGTTATCTATGAAAGATATTGCATTTGATTTGCAATATTTTTCTAGCCGGCAATTTACACCAAGTGCTCTTGACAACCATTTCTTTCTAACTCCCTTTCTTGGAAGAATGCCACATATAATCTGGATTCCTCCTTTGCTCCTAACTAATTATAAGGTTGTCTTAAACCTCTGTATCAGTTCCTCACTCCTAACTCGTCCAACATCATTTTCACCTGCACTGATACAAATAATGGGTTTGTTCCCATTTCCAGCCAAAATATAATTCATGTTGTTCACAATATCACCAATTCCAGCTCCCGGATAGCAAACCCTTAACCTGTTCTCCATATCTCTGGCATAAAAAGTTCTATCCAAATACCTTACCTGGGAATCTCCCACAACCAAAATTAGCTTAGGTACTTCCTTTACTTTCTGAGGGGCCTGCGCTTCGTTGCTTTGCCTTTTGAACGAACTACTAATAGCAACCCTCCACAATTCTAAGCCTACAAGCATAGAATTATGCCTAAACAGTAGGAGTGAGTGCCCCCAAAGATACAAAGCTAGTGTTCTCAATGCTTATATTCGTCGAGCTCTTACTCACTACTCTGAAAGGAGCAACGTGAGTAGGAAGTTTGAAAGAATAACCCAGGTGTTGGTGAACAATGGATATAGCAACACAGAAATAAACACTACAATCAGACGACACCTGGATCGATGGTACAATCCCGAACCAAGAACAGAAACAACAAAACCTGTAATAAAATTATGTTATAAATATGCCATGCATAGTGAACACAAAAAAGAACGAATAATGAAAGAAATAATCCGTAAAGGAGTAAAAAGCACAACTCCTAACCAAAACGTAGACCTAATCATATTCTTTAATATAAAGAAGACTACCGACCTCTTAATACTTGTCACTTGTCAGTCACAGTGAGGGGGTGTGTTAGCTGGAGCTCCGATTGTAGTAATATTATCATAGCAATAATGGAAGGTGTAGTGAAGGAACTGATGAATCTAGTTGGAGCTCTGAGGACAGAGTTGGATTCCCTACGGGAGGAGGTACGAAATCTGAAACAACATAATTAGGAATCAAAGGAGGAGACCAGTACTAAAAAGACCTCGTCTTGGAAAGTCGTTAAGGATAAGGGTCTTAAGAAGACTTTCACAAAGCCGCCTACAGATATCCTAAGGACTTCTAGCTCATTCGCCGTATTGGAGTACGAGTGCTGTGGGGGAGCCTGTAGTTCGTTCAAAAAGGAACGAACGTATATGGCATATGCAACGAAGCGCAGGTCCCTCAAAGTGCTCAGAAAGTAAAGGAAGTAACTAAACGAATTTTCGTGGTGGGAAGACTACCAGGTGAGGTATTTAGGTAGAACTTTTTGTGCTAGAGATAGGGGGAACAGGTTAAGGGTTTGCTATCCGAGAGCTGGAATTGGTGATATTGTTAGCAACATGAATGACATTATGGCTGGAAAAGGGAACAAACCCATTATTTGCATTAGTGCCGGTGGAAATGATGTTGGACGAGTTAGGAACTGATACAGAGGTATAAGACAGCCATATAATTAGTTAGTAGCAAGGGAGGAATCCCGATCATAAGTGGCATTCTTCCAAGAAAGGGAGTTGGAAATAAATGGTTGTCGAGGGCACTTGGTGTCAATTGCCGACTGGACAAATATTGCAAATCACATGCAATATCTCTCATAGATAATTGGGAACACGTCTAAGGAAGAAACGTTATTGTATGTTCGGGATGGGGTGCATCTATAGAGAGCTTGGGTGGTTGCTGTTTCAAACTCGTTGGAACTAGTGGATGGAGGCGTTTGTTTGGGTTTGGGTTTAAACTGTTAGCAGATAGTGGTATGGGAATTGATATAGAGAAAGGAAGTAATATAAGTACATGTTTGTGGGGAAACAAATTGGCAAAATGAACAGGGAAAGATAAGGGCCTCAAAATAACAATACACTTAGGGGTATATTATACTAACATTAGTAGTCTAAGAAACAAAATAGACTATTTAAATGCACTTGTCTGCACAGAAAAATCGATATTGTTGCACTTACCGAAACGTGGATGAATGTAGAAAATAGAGAACTATTAGCTGAATATCAAATAAATGGATTTCAACTATTTCCCACAGATATATTAGACAAGGAGGGAGAGTCCCATGTCCCATATATGTTAGGGACAATTTGAAATGTAGTCTCAAAAGGGAATCAAAATGAGCCACACACAGAAACTATTTGGATAGAATTAGACGAAAAAACTAATAATCATATAATAGGAGTTATATATAGGCACAAACTTAGACAGGATGGAAGCAAAGCACCTATGGGATGAAATATCTAGAGCATCTAGGTCTAGCACTATTTGTGTCATGGGTGACTTTAATTTTACTGGAATAAATTGGTTTATNACCCATCCTAACACGACATTAGCTAAATTCATTATAATTATCCAGTTTGTAACAATTCCAGTAAATGTATCCTATTATATCAAACCCAACCCTCCAAATTCTACTAAATGTTCCAATGCACATCACATCCAGAGCATGAGTTAACTGTCAGAGCTGATAATGTCTACTTCTAACATCCATTCCACCCTGAATTACAGCTAATTTTGCTAATATATTTTTATTAGAAGTGTGTTGAATATCATATATACTCAGAAAAGTCTTAATTTCGTATATAAACCTAAATGCCCGTGCCTAACCTGCAGGAGTCTTGGAGCTTTGTTGAATATAGAATCTATTTTCTTAGAAAAGTGAAGTTTTGGATATGAACCTAACCGCACTGTGCCTAACCTACTAGGTTCTTTGTTGAACATTGTATCCATATTCATATAACGTGATGTTTTTGAATATGAACCTAGCAACCCCTCGAATATTAAACTTGGATTTATGTTCAATATTGTAGCTATATTGTTGGGGAAGTGTTTTGTTTTTGCACATAAACTCTGTCACTCTGCAACTAACTTCCCTTTACCTAATTTCAAATGTATAGTATTTTTTGGAGAGGAGGAAAGTATTGTTTGTGCATCATCCCAACCGCCCTGGACCTGGTATATTTTGTGCGCAACTGATATATTTTGTATGTAAATGGCATATTTTGTTTATAAATGACATATTTTGTGTGTGGCATATTTTGTATGTAAAGACTTATTTTGAGTGTAAATAATATATGTTGTGCATAAATGTCATATCTGGTGTGTAAATGTTGTATTTTCTATGTTAAGGGAATATTGTGTGGGATTACTTTGTGCTTAAATGCTGTATTGAGTGTAAATGTTTGTGTGTTTTATACTGCGTGTTTTGAATTTTGTGTATTTTTAGTGTAACTACAAGTGTTGCATTTTGTGTATGATGTTAAATTAATATATTTTTGAGTGCCTTGACACAACCTTAGCTTTTTATGAATAATTACTAATGTATTTATTGTAATGGGGTCATATTCCGCCTGGTTTATCCATTTGAATAGTATGTAGGTGGGTATTTAATAATATTTTAACTTCCTGGAATAATATGAATACCTTGCTGATTGGTATGCATTAATATGAATTACTAATTATACAAATAATTAAGATTACTTGGGGTGAATGAGCTGTGGGATTACTGAAATCTTATTCTTAATGCATTTTAGGGATTCATATGGCATAAATTACATTTTGATTAATGGTGCAATGGTGGCAAAACAGGCTATTCTCTATGCGTGTATGGGTTGTGGAGTATGTGTATGTATGTATGTGTGTATGGGTATGTGTGTGTATGTATGTATGTATGTATGTATGTATGTATGTATGTATGTATGTATGTATGTATGTATGTATGTATGTATATGTATTTGTGACTGTTGGTTTAGGAACACGTTATCTGATTTGTGTAGCAAGATTGGGATTTTTGAGGTCTAAGAATGATTACATTCACTAGAAAGGCGAAGAATTAGGGCGTGACATGATAGATGTGTTCGAGTGGATGAATGAACATGACAAAGGGGATATTAATAGCCTATTAAAAGTATCAACACGAGACAGAAATTCTTCAACATGAAATAGTGGATATAATATTAAATGTATATTCTTGCACCTCTGATGAAGTTAGGTTAGGTGGGGATGGATAGTCTAGCCATTTTTTGAATAATAATATTAAATATACTACAAAATACACTACATATATAAGTATCTTGCCAAGACCTCATTGCGCATCTTTGTGACGTCACTCATAGTTGAACAGTCAGGTTGCTGTGGGGACCTTGACACCCATCTGCTAGTGGGTGGCCATATTTTATCCCTATACTGGGGCAGCTTTTGTGACATCGCTAAAACAACATCAATGGGTCTTATTACTGTAGAATTAATTTTTTTTTATTATACGTTAGGTTAGGATGGTTTGGTTTGATAGGGCTGAAAAATTGAATATCTGAAAAAAAATGATATACTGAGGTCGTCACAGGTAGGCAGTTCCCCTTCATTGTATACTGTCCCTTTGGTCTCCTATCACCTAGCCCCATTTCCATAACTTTACATTTGCTCGTGTTGAACTCTAGTAGCCATTTCTCTGACCATCTCTGCAACCTGTTCAGGTCCTCTTGGAGGATCCTGCAATCCTCATCTGTCACAACTCTTCTCGTCAACTCTGCGTCATCCGCGAAAATCGATATGTAGGATTCTACTCCTGTAAACATGTCATTAACATATACTAGAAATAGAATTGGTCCCAGTACCAATCCTTGTGGTACTCCACTCGTTACTGTTCGCCAGTCCGACTTTTCGCCCCTTACCATAACTCTTTGGCTCCTTCCTGTTAGGTAGTTCCTTTTCCATGCTAGGACCTTTCCTCCCACCTGCCTCTCGAGTTTGAACAGCAGTCTCATGTGCGGTACTGTATCAAAGGCTTTTTAGCAGTCCAGAAATATGCAGTCTGTCCAACCTTCTCTGTCTTTCTTATCCTCGTTATTTTATCATAGAATTCCAAAAAGTTTGTTACGCACGATTTCCCTTTCCAGAACCCATGTTGATATTTGTTCACAAACCTAACGTTCTCCAGGTGTACAACCAGTCGTAGACTAATTATTCTTTCCAGTATTTTACAGGGGATGCTTGTCAGTGATACAGGTCTATAGTTAAGTGCCTCCTTTCTATCGCCGTTCTTGAAATTCGGTACGACATTTGCCTTCTTTCAGCAACTGGGCAATTCTGCCGGCATAAGTGACTCATTAAAGATCATGACCAGAGGCACGCTGAGGGGTTGCGCTGCCTCTTTTAGTATCCACGGTGATACTTTGTCTGGTCCAACTACTTTAGTTGCATCCAGTGTTGTCAACTGTTTCATTACCTCCCCTACTATCACCTCTATATCTGATAATCTTTCATCTAGGGTAACCCCTTCTAACAATGGGAGCTACTCAGGCTCGGTGTTCCATGGAAACTGGCATTCAGTGCCTCGCAGATTTCCTTGTCACTTTCAGTATATGTTCCCTCTGTTTTCCTGAGTCTTGTCACTTGGTCGTTCACCGACATTTTTCTTCTTATATGGCTGTGTAGTAGTTTAGGTTGTTTTTTCGCTTTGATCGCAATGTCGTTCTCATAATCCCTTTCCGATGTTCGTCTTAGGTTAATGTAACAGCTCTGTTGCATCTGATCCTGTTGTCCTCTGTCCTTTGTCTTCTGTACTTCCTCCACTCCCGCCTGCTGGCCATTTTTGCTTCCTGACACTGTCTATTAAACCATGGAGTATTATATTCCCTCTTTCTTTTTCCCTTTACTGTTGGTATAAATCTCTCTTCGGCATCCTGGCATTTCCGTATGACTAGGTCCATCATTGACTGTTTTTCCTCTAATTTCTTCTTCCCACTGCACTTCTCCCAGATAGTCCCTTATCCTCCAATAGTCCCCTTTCCTGTAGTCAACTCTCCTTTCCCAGACCTCTTGTCCCATGGTCACATGTTTGAATTCCATCATGTAGTCAATGACTAGGACAGAATGGTCGCTGGCCCTTAGAGGTATTTCAAGCTCCAAATTCTCGATGTCTTCTACGTTCTGGGGGAAAATCAGGTCTAATAGGCTCGGTGCATCTCCTCCTCTTTTCCTTGTGTCTTCCTTTACATGTTGTGTTTGGAAATTAATGTCTATAACATCTACTAACTTTGCTGCCCACGTTTCATCCCCTCCATGGGGATTCCTTGATTCCCAATTTATCGCTCCATGATTTAGGTCCCCCCATGACCAGCAGCTTCGCGCTCATTCTGTGGGCTAGTGTTGCTGCCTTCTGCGGTTCATCTATGCATGCCTTGTTGTTGTCATCACACATGTCAGTGTGTGTGTGTGGGTGGGTGTGTTTGCTTGTGAGTGTTCGTGTCACGAGGGTCCCCTATGTGTCACACTTCTACCGGAATGAGCCACTTTGAGAGTCTAAATATAAATGATAAACTGAACAAGATTTCTCTTATAATTAACCTCAATGTACATCAGTTAACTGACAGAGGCAAGCAGTACTCACCAGCCAAAACCGTCCCGCTCACACAAGCAGGTGAGTTTATAATGATGTCCTTATGTCGATGGCATGGTTGGTCTGAGTACTGGGTCTGCCATGGCACCCCATTTCGTGTCGCATTCCGTGTAGTGGAGTCCATTTAATCATTTATATATATTATAAACAACAGAGGTCCCAGGACAGAGCCTTGAGGCACTCCACTTACAACATTTTCCCACTTTGATTTAAGCCCATTTATACTAACTCCCTGTTTCCTTCAGTATAGCCATGCCCTAATCCAACTTAATATAGCACCCCAATACCATGAGCCTCTATCTTTTTAATCAGTCTTTCGTGTGGCGCTGTATCAAAAGCTTTGCTAAAGTCAAGGTACACAATATCACAAACCTTACCACTATTAACTGCCTCAACTATGCTGGAATAAAATTATAACAAATTTGTAAAACATGAACGACCATTTTTAAAAACATGTTGTGAATCATTTATTAATTTATGTTTTTCAAGATGAAGACGAATTGTATTTGCAAATATCGATTCAAGTAACTTTCCCACAATAGACGTTAGGCTAATAGGCCGTTAGTTTGATGCAAGTGATCTATCTCCTTTCATAAAAATTGGTACCACATTAGCAACCTTCCACGACTCTGGCACTCTGCCTGACTCAAATGATTTATTAAATATGGTAGACAATGGATCGCAAAGCTCTTCTTTGCATTCTTTAAGCACTTCTTTAAGCATTCTTTATTACACAACGTACCCAACATGAACTTGAGTCCTGGCTTTGTTGTTGTTGACTCTTCCCTTTCACAGTTGAGACGGTAAAGTAGTGGAGTATGGTGTTCGGCAGTCCTCCAATGGCAGGTGTCAAAGCCAGGTCACATACAACCAAAAAAAGAATGACTGCTTGCCTGTTTGTGGTACGGTAAGGGAAGACACACAAAACACAATGTATGAACAATGAAATTTAATTACTCTAGAAAACAAATTTAAATAAAGACAATTCCTTGGCATTGAAATAGTGCAAAAAATAACAAGTGAAAATAACATATAACAAAAATGATTAAGAGACTGGTTACATTAACAGGAATACAAAGAATTAATAAATGTGCTGGGAATATTAGCGCAAGCTAAGAACCGCTACTTGATACACGAGGTATATCAATTAGATGTTCGCAGCGTCGAGCACAACAATATTCTGAGGAAGGTCTCTTGGTATGACCTAGACGTTGACTTGGGTAGATAGCGTGCGTGGTGCGAAGCAGAAGTGGTGTGATCTTGACCAACCAATCAGAATGCAGACAGGCCAATACTGGTAGTTAGCTCGTTGAAGTGTCGCGCTGAGCCGGTGATGAGAAGTGGGGGGGGTATGCAGGTGCGTGTGGCTGCCCTGACAAACGTTTTGCTACTACTGAACGTATCTTGAATGTAGCAATGAACGTGACGATGAAGGGAAGAGCAGGCTCAATCTCTCTTGAAAGAGATTATCGTCACACAGTATATACTCAAATGCTGTAATCTTTCTAACAAACGTGATCTAACATAAGCTTACCCTTCCATTTACCTTTCTTTCTCTTTCCTTTTCTTTTTCTGTCTATTGTTTTCTCTTACGTTCCCTTGCTACCCTTCTTATTCCTATTGCTATCCCCTTCTCATTCGGTGGTTATAAATAGGAACTGCCTCGTATGGGCCAATGGGCCTTCTGCAGTTCTATCTTTTTTCACGGGCTCACCATAGCCCGTGCTACACGGACACTTCGTCCTGAGTAGCTAAATCTGTAACAACAACAACAACTTCCCTCTTTGGACCTGAAATGGACCATCAAAAACACAGGGAAAGATAGACCATATCAACACTTTCGGCAGCCTCCTCCATGGGAAGAATCGAATCTAAAGATAATCATTGAAGGATTACCAGTTAAAAAATCAGCATGTGACCCGCAGAGGCTCAAGGAAGTAATAGAACATCAAATGAAAACCATCTCAAGACCTACAACGACTCACATCTTCACAGACGGATCAGTTGATCAAGAAAGAGGTTCTGCTGGGGCAGCAGTTTACACTACCAGTAAGCACCATGAAGCTTACTGGAGCATGAATAGTGGGCGCTCAACACTGCAAACAGAATTATATGCCCTGAAGGAGGCAATAAACTTTACAATTGAGAATAATTTACATGATGTCATCATTCATACCGACTGTAAATCTACGCTCCAGGCATTGTTATCCAGTCAGCACAGAGATAATATACAACTCCTCACAGAAATTCAACATATAGGAAAAGAAGCCCATAATCTAGGGCTGTCAATCACCCTAAATTGGATACCAAGTCACATTGGCATAGATGGTAATGAAAAGGCAGACTCACTTGTAAAAACTGCCACTGCTCTACCTGTTGTACAGGTTCAAATACCTCCAAGTTTTTCACAGATTAAGGAACAATTCAATAAGAAAATATTTTCAACTATCAAAAGTCGCCACAGAGCCAAAGTAGCGGAAGGAAGATCCACTGCGATATGGTACAAACAAGCCACTGGTTACTCCTCTTTCAAACCTGGCAAAAAGATATCCAGAGACATTGCAGTAGCCATACACAGACTCATACTTGGTTACAAGTGCTGCTGGGAGGTAATGAACCCAATAGTTAGAGAGTGTCACATCTGTGAAATAGAAGCAGAGGCGCCGCTATTGCGCTACTTACAAGAATGTGAAGCTACTGAAGGCCTGCGAATCAAACTCAATATTAATCCAACGACAACAGCTGCATTAGATGCACATTCCACCGCGACTACAATGATTAGAAAAGCCGTTGAGGAATGGGACTCACTAGTGAGCATTCTGTATCTACATCCGCCTCCAAGATAATGTTAATAAAACAAGATTAAATCGCAGTGCACTAAAACAGAAGCGATAAATAAACAGGGAAAAAAGAGGAATCCCCTCCTTCATTTTAATCTTAGACCCAAATATCACAGTAACAAGGTTATCGCGAATAACCGAACTCAATTACGGGCTCACCATAGTCCGTGCTACATGGACACTTCGTTCTGAGTAGCTAAATCTGAAACAACAACAACAACAACTTCCCTCTTCACAATCGACTTGTGAATGGACCAAGACGGACCGAAACGTCGTCGTCCCTTCACCTTCTGGTGTGGCCATATCGCGCATACGAGCCAAAAGTGACGTTCTTTTTAAGAGGACGGGTTGTATGTTGACCAGACCACACCAACCCGTCCTCTTAAAAAGAACGTCACTTTTGGATCGTATGCGCGATATGGCCAAATTTGGTCGTAATTTGAAATGAAATCGACTCACAAAAGTGACGTTCTGTTCCGTTTTCTATTTGAGTCTTCCGGCTTACGAACAGAGGTTATGAGAGGACACTTTAAATTAACGTTTTTCATAACGTTTTGAAACATTATGAGAATTTCCTGCCCACCTAACTTATCAGAGGACCCTTAACTTACTGTTATTGAAAAAAAATCCCAAATTTATTTTCTTTTTTTTTCATTTTCAAATTACGTCCAAATTCGGCCATACGGGCAAACGGCCAAAAGCGACGTTCTTTTTAAGAGGACAGGTTGAACATACCTCAGCCACGTTATTGTGACTCATCGCCTGCATTTGTCCGATATAACTGAAAAAACTTTAGGAAAAGCCTTTGCTTGGGCTGCTATACGAACTTCGTAGTTTCTTTTTGCCCTCCTTATCTCTTTTGTAACATTTTTTACCAGTTGTGCGAATTCTTGTTCTAAACTGACTTCCCCATTCTTAATCCTTTTGTACCAAGCTCTCTTTCTACCTATATGGTTTTTCAGATCCTTTGTTATTCATTTCGGGTCATTTGTATTTGATCTATTCAATTTGTAAGGTATACTACTTTCCTGTGCTTTGCTAAGAATATTTGTAAATAAGTTAGATTTTGAATCCAAATTGAAATCCTCTTTTACATCACACATCGCTGAGTTCAAGTCTTGCTCCAAGACCATCCCACCCCCTATTCCTAAGACATTCCAACCTATTTGACCCAAAAATTTCTCAGGATATTAAAATTAACTTTACGAAAATCTGGCACTTTAACATAATTTTCTTCTGCAGGGCTATTCCACTCTATGCTAAATCTGATTTCTTTCTAATCACTGTTCCCTACTTCACTCCCAATTTCGATGTCATTAATCTATGTTTCCTTGTTAGGTAACACTAAATCTAAAATATAATTTTCCCGTGTTGGTTCCTTAAAGTGTTGAGTAAGAGATGTGGGAACCAACCTGCGAGATTTATATTTATTTAATTTATATGAATTTATATAGAATTTATATTTACATTAATTTATATATTTCGATATCAATTTGTATGATGTTTAGTGGACTGTATTTCTGCAATTATTCTCACAAATCGATCCTTATACATTAGGGGGGTTATATTAAATTTATATATATGCAGCCAATCAAACTACAGTATTAAACTACATATATTAGTGAATAAAATGGAGGTGCCTTATCTTATTGTATGGTAGGCTTAGTCCTCCAGGTATAACTAGGATGTAGACACCAAATTATCCTCGTGAGAGGCTAGCTTCCATCACCCAAGTAACTGATGTACCAAGATTAATTCTTGCTTCCTCTTCTTGTTCCTGTCAAAGGGCACTAGCTGTAAAGCCGGAATCCTAATATATGACAGCTGTATCAGAGGAAATATTTATGTATTATTAGATAAGGACCAAGGCTTAATTACCTGTGTTTAGTGGCTTTTCTAGCGTCCTAACCAGTTCGCCCTATATCTACTTAACATTAAAATGGCCAGAAATTATTAGATAAACGGGTTTGGTAAGACACTTCCCTTGTTTAGATGTTGACTGCGAGTTGATGATGGAAGAAGCACTAATTTGATCTCCACAACACTTCACCCAAGAGAATTATAGGGGCAGAATTTGCTCCTGCCACTATGTTCTTAAACAATGGCTGACCTCCCTCACCACTCACGCTTCTGGCTCTCTTTGTGCAGATGTCAGTAAGTGATAGAAGGGTCACATTTACTCTATTTTGATACTGATAATTAAGTTAATTCAAATGAGATGTTTTTATGATGTAATAAGTCCAAAGACTACTGCATTTAAGAATAATTCCCAACAGAATAGCTGGTGAATTTATAGTACTGAGGCAATGATATCCCATTTTCTATTGACAGAAAATTTCACTACAAGCTACATTTACTATGGGTTAATTTTGTATACTTCAGCAGCAATATTATCTGCATATTGCATTTAATATTAGTAAATGGTGTTGGGTTTTCCGACATAATTCCCCGGGGGGCTGCTCACGGATCGAAGTCCTATTTAGAAAGACAAACACCAATACTCCTCCTTCGAATTTTTAGACTAATTTGATGTTAGTAGTTAGTAATCACACATTTGTGCGTCTGTTTGTACTGGATGGATGTCCTGTATTCGAGTTGCAGGGGTTAGAAGTCTAATGCGATTTTATTTCTCTGTTAACTCTTCAGAGGCTAAAATTCTAGCCTAATTACATATCAACCCAGAGGACTGAATGTGATCAATTACTACAGTCAAGTATGATTCAGGGATTGCAGTGAGATCAGTGACATTAGATATAACTTGAAGTTTGTTCAGGTAACTGGTCATTGATATATAAACACTGAGGCCCATGGAATTCATCTTGATTAAATAATAAATGTATCAAAATCAGTCATCAGATTTATTTGTGTTTAATTTAGTTAATTCAGAGGATTGAATAGTCCATCATTAAAGTCAAGTATGGTTCTGAGACTGCAGTGGGTTCAGTGACATTGGTCACAGTGACTTGTAGTTGTTTAGGCTACTGTTTACTGATTTACCATTGAGGCCTCATCAACTCATCTTCAGTTTTAAATGATTATATTAACATCAACCTCTGTTGCTATAGTCAGCTGTAATCTCCTTAGTATATTGCTACTGGAGAAATATAATCAGCTGACATATGTAGATTTCTACTGGTATTTTTATCTGCATGCATAAGTCTCCTCAGGTTTAATACTGGGCCTGAGAGTAATTTGCCTCCTGCATAATTTAGCATGATTATGCCCTGATATTTAGTAGGGCTACCAATGAATCGATGGTAGTAGTCTGTACTTACAAGGATACCGAAGTCGATGAGATCAGACTTAATATTATCTGCCAATTTTATTCCTCTATTTCTCAGGAATTTGGCTGTTGTTCAGACCTTGTACTTGTAGGTCTGCTGGTATTTTGTCCACCACAATTGCTTGTACTGACAGACGTAATGCCTAAAGTACTGATGGTTGTACCACTGGTAGACTTGAAGGCCTGTGTTTGTTAAAACCCTGAGATTTTGAAATTGAGAAAACCTGCCTGTAGCCCAGATGTCGTCTGGGCTACAGGCCTTAATTGTAGTTCATCTGCCAACTTTTTAGTGACATGTTCTCTGGGACCCTTGGTCAAACAACCCACGGGTATGGACCTTGGCCCTCTTATTCTGGATTGTAATTTGGGCAGTAGGCAAAGTCGCATTACTTTGGACTCTGCCGCTTGGACACTGATTTTCTGTCGCACCTTGCAAAACTGTACTGTGGTGGGATGCTATCTTCCACCTTAGGTCTTGAATACGTTAATTTCGTATGTTTGCACAGTGCTGCATGGTGCTTACCTTTCTACACCTGTTGCAGGTGTTGAATGGGTCTCACAATAGTCTGTTGTGTGACTTGAGACACCTTGAACATTTCCCTAATTCCTGGAGTCGCTTAATACGAGTGTCTCTGTCTGGATAATTAGCACAACGGTATGTTGAATGTTTCTTTTTGCAGAACATACATGTCCCCCAGCCTACTGCACGCTTGGAACTTACCGGTTTGGGTGAACTAGTAACAGTAGGCTTGGAGGATTCTGCTGCATTGTCAAATTTTCTCCAACTTGATGTGAGAGTAATTGGTTGATGTTTATTTGGGGTAGTTATTTTACCCTTTAATTGACTATTATTTTCTATTTCTGAAGGCTCGCAAGAGGCTTTAACTTTCTCATTTGCACGTCGTTTGTTTATGATGGAATGCAAACCTTCAGTGATGTCCTGTACTGTCAGGATGGTGTTATGTTGATGTGTGTATAATTCATCTAGTATATCGCTGGACAATTTTCGTTGAAGGACTACTTGGTCATCCACTCACTAGTGGTTATATCAACCTTAAGACTGAATGTTCTTAGTAGTGACTCAAACTCCATGCTGAAGGATTGTAATGAGTCAGCAGTCTGATCAGGTTGAGGCAAGTCCAGCAATTGTAGTACAAGATGTATGACAGTTTTCTCATTGCCAGCATTATCCCTAGGAAGCTGGACTGGGAAATTAGTGCTGTCGCTATCTTCATTTACATTTTCTACTTCTGGTTCAGCTTCACCTTTAATTTCAGTTTGGATGCATGTTAACTAGTGGCCTCAGGTATTGGGTATTCAGAATCCACAGAGACTGTGGATAAATTGTCTGAGAACTGTTTAATTTCTGGTGGTATAATATTGAGTGATGCTGTAGTGGGTGAGGCTTTATCCTCGTTGATTAAAGAATCTAATCTGGCTTGACATTTATTCTCAAAGATCCAGATCATCCATAATATTTTCTACTTTATTTGATGTACTTGCTATTTGTTCTGATTCAATAATCCTGTGTAATTACTCCAACCTGGCTTGAGTTTCTTCTTCATAACTCGCTAGATCAACCATAATGTAGTCTATTTCTGTTTCTGATAAATTGGTGTTGGCAAGTTCAGCCACATATGTTGCTATTTGGCATTTGATTTGCTCAAATTTACCTGCAGCTGCTTGATAACAGCTTTCCAGGTCAGCATAATCAACTGGAGATTGTTGTGACAAATCCTCACATTTCTTGATCTGTCTTGTTCAGTGGCCTTTAAGACCTGCAAGGGTCTTTTTCATTCTTCCTGCATTATCCATACTGGCTAGGTGGTGAAGCCTTGTGGGGCTTGTACTTGGGTTGCTCATAATGCTGAACAAGTACTGATGTTAGCCTAGGGTAAAATTCTGCAATCACTAGGCTATAATTCTACCTCTACTAGAGGTTAGCACTTAAAATTAATACACATTATATATATATATATATATATATATATATATATATATATATATATATATATATATATATATATATATATATATATATATATACACAATCATACACACTAATGATTTGAGTGATAAACCAGTGTCACTGGAAGTACCTTTAGGTAAGCTCTTCAATTATCACCCTAGGATGGTATAGACACTAATTAATCACTCATTGGTGTAATGATCATAAGTAAATTATTATATATACACAACTCAACTCGAGTTGATAAAAATTACACCCAAAATAGGGCCTGCACCATTCATTAATGGTGCTAGGTTGTTCAGTATAGTACAACTAGACTGTGGTAATAAATGGGACTAGTATAAACAATAAATAGTTAAACCAGTCAATGGTAATAGGGGACTAGGTTATCAAACACTAGTCATTGTATATCGTACCCTGTTGTGGGTTGGCAATTGGTAAATATTGTATTGCAAAACTAGTGCAATAATTAAACAATTCTCTATTTAAGTGAAATAATATACATAATTATTGATGATAGCCTCTATGAAACTTCTAGTATTATCTAGAAGTATTAAATCTTATTAGTGACCTCACAAAATTAAAACCACAACATTTGTGGAAAATCTCTCGTGAAATTAACTAATCTTGGGAGGGCACAGCCACTAATTTGGCTGGCTTTAAAATAAGCGCTGTCACTTCACGGAATAACACGTCACCAATTGGTGGTTGACCATGAAACCGCTGATGATGCTGGACTGGGCTGAGGGGTTCTTGAGCTCGCTCAAGGCTACACTGCCGGTCACTGACTGGCGATGTATTGTTATTGTATAAATCGTACTAGTACCAGTGTATTAATGAATCCACTGGTTAACTGGTTCATCTGGTTCGAAGGACCATATAGTGTGGAAACCGACCTGTGAGATTTATATTTATTTAATTTACATGAATTTATGTAGAATTTATATTTACGTTAATTTATATATTTTAATAGCAATGCCCAGGGGACTGTATTTCTACAATTATTCTCACAAATCGATCCTTACACATTAGGGGGGGTTATATTAAATTTATATATATGCAGCCAATCAAACTACAATATTAAACTACATTTATTAGTTAATAAAATTTGAGGTGCCTTATCTTATTGTATGGTAGGCTTAGTCCTCCAGGTATAACTAGGATGTAGACACCAAATTATCCTCGTGAGAGGCTAGCTTCCATCACCCAAGAAACTGATGTACCAAGATTAATTATTGCTTCCTCTTCTTGTTCTTGTCAAAGGGCACTAGCTGTAAAGCCGGAATCCTAATATATGACAGCTATATCAGATGAAACATTTATATATTATTAGATAAGAACCAAGGCTTAATTACCTGTGTTTAATGGCTTGACTAGTGTCCTAACCGGTTCGCCCTATGTCTACTTAACATTAACTGGCCAGAAATGATTAGATAAACGGGTTTCGGTAAGACACTTCCCTTGTTTAGATGTTGACTGTTCATGATGGAAGAAGCACTAATTTGATCTCCATAACACTTCGTCCAAGAGAATTATAGGGGCTGAATTTGCTCCCGCCAATATGTTCTTAAACAATTGCTGACCTCCCTCACCACTCACGCTTCTGGCTCTCTTTGTCCAGATGTCAATAAGTGATAGAAGGGTCACATTTACTCTATTTTGATACTGATAATTAAGTTAATTCAAATGATGTTTTTATGATGTAATAAGTCCAAAGACTACTGCATTTAAGAATAATTCCCAACACAATAGCTGGTGAATTTATAGTACTATGTGGCAATGATATCCCGTTTTCTATTGATGGAAAATTCCACTACACGCTACATTTTCTATGGGTTAACCCTTAAATGGCGCATAGCTATATACCATTTGACACCCACAGGCACATACCAAAAAAAAAAAATATTTTTTCTTCCTAACCTGTTAATTTGTGTTCACTGATCACGGGAAAAATAATAAAAAAATCGTAAGTGGCATATATTGCCCACTATAGGGCGGGGAAGTCTGGCAAAAAACAGGCACTGACTCAGCGTGCGTCCCAGGCGGTCTGTTGATCGCCAGCTGTCAGGCCAGAGTTGCCACAAAGAGATAATTACCTAATTATTTCAATGTCTCTGATTGATTTTTCGTAGTTTTTTGCTGTAATATTATTCAATAGTGTGAACACAAGAGAAGTGTTAAGTCTGCAGACACTAACAATGCTCTCTTCTGCCATGTGAGGGATTCTAATCATCCCATTGATTGGTCTTCCTCCAAAATAATCTTTCCTGCCTCTACTCTTCACAGACGCCGTCTTGTAGAATCGGCTCTTATACACAATGTACCCAACATGAACTTGAGTCCTGGCTTTGTTGCTGTGGACTCTTCCCTTTCACGGTACATACTCAAATGCTCTAATCTTTCTAACAAACGTGACTTAACATAAGCTTACTCCTTCCATTTATCTTTCTTTCTCTTTCCTTTTCTTTCTCTCTTCTCCCCTTTTTCTGTTCATTGTCTTCTCCTACGCTCCCTTGCTATCCTCTGCTTATTCCTATTACCTTTCCTTCGGTGGTTATAATGGGAGCTGCCTCGTATGGGCCAATAGGCCTTCTGCAGTTCTCATTATTACTACTATTTCTACACCTTACTTTCCTCCTCACCTCTCTCTTGCCTATTTATTTCCCGTTCTCTACCTCCTCATCACAAGCGACTTGAGAATGGTCCAGGACGGACCGAAACGTCGTCGTCCCTTCAACTTCTAGTGTGTGGTCTGGTCAACATACTTCAGCCACGTTATTGTGACTCTTCGCCTGTAAACGAATTTTCGTGGTGGGAAGACTACCAGGTGAGGTATTTAGGTAGAACTTTTTGTGCTAGAGATAGGGGGAACAGGTTAAGGGTTTGCTATCCGAGAGCTGGAATTGGTGATATTGTTAGCAACATGAATGACATTATGGCTGGAAAAGGGAACAAACCCATTATTTGCATTAGTGCCGATGGAAATGATGTTGGACGAGTTAGGAGTGAGGAACTGATACAGAGGTTTAAGACAGCCATATAATTAGTTAGGAGCAAGGGAGGAATCCCGATCATAAGTGGCATTCTTCCAAGAAAGGGAGTTGGAAATAAATGGTTGTCGAGGGCACTTGGTGTCAATTGCCGACTGGACAAATATTGCAAATCACATGCAATATCTCTCATAGATAATTGGGAACACGTCTAAGGAAGAAACGTTATTGTATGTTCGGGATGGGGTGCATCTATAGAGAGCTTGGGTGGTTGCTGTTTCAAACTCGTTGGAACTAGTGGATGGAGGCGTTTGTTTGGGTTTGGGTTTAAACTGTTAGCAGATAGTGGTATGGGAATTGATATAGAGAAAGGAAGTAATATAAGTACATGTTTGTGGGGGAAACAAATTGGCAAAATGAACAGGGAAAGATAAGGGCCTCAAAATAACAATACACTTAGGGGTATATTATACTAACATTAGTAGTCTAAGAAACAAAATAAACTATTTAAATGCACTTGTCTGCACAGAAAAATCGATATTGTTGCACTTACCGAAACGTGGATGAATGTAGAAAATAGAGAACTATTAGCTGAATATCAAATAAATGGATTTCAACTATTTCCCACAGATATATTAGACAAGGAGGGGGAGTCCCATGTCCCATATATGTCCCATATATGTTAGGGACAATTTGAAATGTAGTCTCAAAAAGGGAATCAAAATTGAGCCACACACAGAAACTATTTGGATAGAATTAGACGAAAAAACTAATAATCATATAATAGGAGTTATATATAGGCCACCAAACTTAGACAGGATGGAAGCAAAGCACCTATGGGATGAAATATCTAGAGCATCTAGGTCTAGCACTATTTGTGTCATGGGTGACTTTAATTTTACTGGAATAAATTGGTTTATCAGAACAGCGAATAGTGAAGCAGAAGATTTTCTAGAATTAATTGACGATTGCTTCTTACGCAACACATTCAGGAACCAACGCAGGAAAATAATATTTTAGATTTAGTGTTAACTAACAGGGAAACACAAATTAATGACATCGAAATAAGGAATGACCTAGGGAACAGTGATCACAAAGAAATCAGATTTACCATAGAATGGAATAGGATGGAATAATCTGTAGGAGAAAATTCCATTAAAGTGCCAAATTTTCGAAAAGCTGATTTTAATAGCTTAAGAAATTTTTTGGGTCAAATAGATTGGAAAGTCTTGGGCATGGAGTGGGGCCGGTCATGGGCATGGGGTGGGGCCGGTCATGGGCATGGGTGGGGAAAACCTGACTCCAATAACTAATAATTAAATAAATATATATACTTCGATAGCTATGAAGGACCACCACTTTTTGAGAAAAAGTGGAAAACAAAGAGACAATGGAAAAACTTATCCTAGGAACTAGTGCCCTATGGATCTTGGTCAAACTGTAATGCTTATATAAATGGAGTCAAATTAACTTACACAAAATTGGGGGGTTACATGCTAAAAGATAAATACATCCCTAGCATTATTCTGGTGCTGGTTCTTCACCAGAGTAAATCAAATATGAAAGTAAATAAGGTTGAATATATAATATTAATTGGAGGTAAATGCACCTCAATATACTACTGAAATATTGAAAGTATTAGTAAATCAATGGATTAGTGTAATTGATCTCATTAGGAGATCACTACGGTAACTATAGAGTTATTGCTACAGATAAAAAAGGGACAGCTTAGCTGTAAATCTAGTGTGGTGTAATCAGTTGCTACGCTCCACCGACGACGTGTTGCATAGGGCAAATTGTTACACAGAACGGTGGGGAAGCCTAGCACCTCGGTTGAAGTCGCCTTGGTACTGAAAGGCAATTACATTGTAGAAATCTTCTACATAATAATTAACTACAAATAAATCCTAAATCATGAGGATAACTGTAGGAAATTTCAGCTAATATCTGAGCAATTTATATTCAAGCACTGTGTAATCTCTTTGGAGAAAATAAACTAATAAATCATCTATTTAGATGGTAAATTTAGTAGAGACACGTACGAGATTTTCTTATTTTGCATTCGGCCTAACGACTGCTAGCCTAAATGTTAATTGTGGCCACATAATAACAAAAAGGTAAACCTAGCTGCCGAGCCTCGTGTCGTTGATGTGGAGACTTGAGCAATTCTTCGTCCTCCAGCTGCTGCTTGAAAGACGTTGACTTTAGAGTTGCTCATATACTAGTCTGTGACACGGCTATGTTATGCCAGATAACGTGGCACCGCTCAACTGGTCGTGGGAGCGAAATAAGTCGGTCAAAACACAGCTCTGCTACAAGCTGTCAATGGCGTCCACGCCGTGCTCTCGTTCACGTGTCAAGTGACGCTCTCCCGTCTTCCTCCTCCTCCTTATTGCGCATGTGCGACTCTCGATACACATCTCGAGCGTAAATGAATATGTATTTATCGTAATTGACTAAGGAAGGAAGAGGTAATAACAAGTATTAATATCACATTAAATTCTTCTGTGATAAAATAGAATTTCTCGTAACATAAATTGGCTTACTAATGTTGTGCAGCCAATCGAGGAAATTAAAGTAAAATCATTTGCATCAAAGTAATTTCCTCTAGAATGTTTAATGTTAATTAAACAAGGGAGCTCCAGTAAGTAATAGTATACTACGAAATTAAACTTAACTATTTTTAGTAAATGAAATGATAAACTGGACTCTTGTTATAAATCCAACTAAATGTGGAGAAAATTCATGTTACTGCCTGTTGGTTATTTCCAACATGGGGGCTGGGCCGGTCTTGGAGCGAGACGTGAACCCAGCGATGGGTGACGTAAAATGGGATTTCGGTGTGGATTCAAAATATAATATATTTACATATATTCTAAGCAAATCACTGGAACATAGTATACCATTCATATTGAATAGATCAAATACTAATGACCCAAAATGGATAACAAAGAATCTGAAGAACCTTATAGGTAGAAAGAGAGCTTGGTACAAAAGTATTAGGGATGGGAAAGTCAGTTTAAAACAGTTAAGAAATGTTAAAAAAGAAATAAAGAGGGCAAAAAGAAACTATGAAGTTTGCATAGCAGGGCAAGCAAAGACAAACCCTAAAGTTTTTTTCAGTTATATCGAACTAAAATTAGGGAAAGGATAAGTCCATTAAAAATTGAGACAAGTCAGATAACGAATAATGACGAAGAGATGAGTAGTATTTTTAATAAACATTTATCTGTATTTACTAAAGAGGAACTTAAGAATATACATTCAGCCGAACAAGTCTATGTGGGTGGGGACGAGGTCAGGTTGACTAGTTTAGCAGTTACCAGGGAGCATGTTATTAAACAAATAGTAAAACTCAAACCAAACAAATCCCCAGGGCCAGATGAAGTGTTTGCCAGGGTGCTTAAAGAATGCAAAGAGGAGCTTTCGAGCCACTGTCTACCATATTTAATAAATCAATAGAGTCAAGCAGAGTGCCAGAGACGTGGAAGGTTGCTAATGTGGTACTAAGTTCTAAGAAAGGAAATAGATGACTTGTGTCAAACTATCGGCCAATTAGCCTGACGTCTATCTTGAGGTTATCTTGAGATGATTTTGGGGCTTTAGTGTCCCCGCGGCCCGGTCCTCGACCAGGCCTCCACCCCCAGGAAGCAGCCTGTGACAGCTGACTAACTCCCAGGAGCATCAGGGTGAAAGAATTTACTACTAGGTAACTCCTATTTACTACTAGGTAACAGGCGCATCAGGGTGAAAGAAACTCTGCTCATTGTTTTTCTCCGGCACCTGGGAACGAACCCGGGACCACAGGATCACACGTCCAGTGTTCTGTCCGCTAAAGACAGAAAGTCTTTAAGTCTGTGACGGACCTCGGCTCCATCTACGATCCGGGTGCCGAACTATATCATTTGACGCTCCCATTAATCGTAGTTTCCCATCCTTTAGTCGGCTGGGCTGAAAGGTGACGACCAACCAGGGACCGGCAATAGAAGTCAGGGAAGCCAGGGCAGTGGAAGAATACTAGGGTCGACCTGAAGGTGCTAGTCATGTGGGCTAGTTGCGTGCTGTGGACTTTTCTCCTCAAGGTGCTAGCCAAGTGAGCTAGTTGAACGCTGTGGACTTCACTCTTGGAAGTACAAGCCAGTAGGGCTAGTTGAGCGCTGTAAACTTAACTGTTGGAAGGTACTAGCCAGTGGGGCTAGTTGAGCACTGTTGACTTAACTATTGGAAGGTACTAGCCAGTGGAGCAAGGCGAGCGCTGTGGACTTCGTTGATTGAGTGTACCAGCGAGTGTGCTACGGGAGGGGAGCGCTTGAAGGCTTCTTTTGAAGGCTAAGGCAGTTGATAGCGGTAAAGATTGTGATGTTGTGTACCTTGACTTTAGCAAAGCTTTTGATACAGTGCCACATGAAAGACTGATTAAAAATATAGAGGCTCATGGTATTGGGGGTGCTATATAAAGTTGGATTTGGGCATGGCTATACCAAAGGAAAACAGAGAGTTAGTATACATGGGGTTAAGTCAGAGTGGGATAATGTTGTTAATGGAGTGCCTCAAGGCTCTGTCCTAGAACCTATTTTGTTTATAATATATATAAATGGTTTAGATTCAGGTTTGAGTAGCAGCATTTGAAAATTTGCCGATGATACAAAAATCGGTAGGGAAACTAACACGGAAGAAGACTCACTATCACTTCAAGTTGATCTAAATAGGGTTTTGAAATGGTCATAAGATTGGCAGATGCAGTTTAATGCTGATAAATGTAAAGTTCTGAGGCTAGGTAATGATGATAAAGTTACAAGATACGAGCTAAATGGTGTTGAGATTGCGAAGTAGGATTGCGAAAGGGATCTGGGAGTTATGATTAGTTAGAATTTGAAACCAAAGGATCAATGCATGAATGTTCGTAATAAGGCAAATAGGACACTGGGATTTATTAATCGAAGCAGTAACAAGACACCTGGTGTTGTTCTTCAGCTATATCTTGCTCTGGTTAGGCCCCATTTAGATTATGAAGTTCAGTTTTGGTCGCCGTACAATAGAATGGATATAAATTCACTTGAACGTGTCCAGTGTAGGATGACAAAGTTAATTCCCCAAATTAGAAATCTTTCATATGAAGAAAGATTAACAAAGCTTAAGTTGCATTCACTGGAAAGGCGATGAGTTACGGGTGACATGATAGAGGTTTACAAGAGTATGAATGGGCATAACAAAGGGAATATTAATAGGGTATTAAAAGTATCAATACAAGACAGAACACGAAATAATGGATATAAATTGCATAAGTTTAGATTTAGGAAAGACCTCGGTATATACTGGTTCGGTAACAGGGTTATTGATTTGTGGAACCAATTACCGCGTAACGTGGTGGAGGTGGGGTCCCTCGATTGTTTCAAGCGTGGGTTGGACATGTATATGAGTGGGATTGGGTGGTTATAAATAGGAGCTGCCTCGTATGGGCCAATAGGCCTTCTGCTGTTACCTTGTTCTTATGTTCTTATGTTCTTAATAAAAACAGCTCGAAGCCGAGCTGTTTTTAGGAGCTGGAGAACCGAGCTGGAGAACCCTTTACAGCAGTCAGATGTGGAATATATGTACACCTGCCTCCACGAAGGATGTAGCCTTCAATCTAAGTACATCGGTATGACGTCGACCAAGCTGACGAGGCGTTTGACCTGTCAACTTCAATCAAGTTCCCCTAAAAATCACATAAGACAAGCCCATGCCATCACCCTAACAAGAGAAATGTTGAATAAAAACACTTGCATAATAGACAAACCCAAGGATGTAAGAAGATTACAAATTCTTGAAGCAATTCATATAAAAATAGAACAACCTTCCATAAATATCTAAATTACGGAACTATTCACTCTACCTACCATGAGAGTAAGAACAAGACCAGAACATGAAGATGCGAACATAGAAGACATTGCTCAATATACTAAGCCTACTACACCTGATTAATCTTTGTATGTTGTTGTTGTTGTTTTAGATTTAGCTACTCAGAACGAAATGTCCATGTAGCACGGGCTATGGTGAGCCCGTAATTGAGTTCGGTTATTATTATTTTATTTTATTTATATACAAGAAGGTACATTGGGTTTGAGAGAATACATAGCATAGTATTTACAATCTTGTAAAGCCACTAGTACGCGCAGCGTTTTAGGCAGGTCCTTATTAATCTAACAGATAATTTTAAGTAGGTAAATTCTAGCGGAATTAATAAAATGATAACAGATACATTGTAAGAAAAAATGAGATGAGAGAGATTAGTAAGTATAGTAAAGCACATTGGTATATTAAAGCTCTGATTGATTACATTGGCAACTTGATTGGTAATTTAAACAAGATTAATAGACGCCATACAGCAGATTGATAGCACATATAAGAAGACAGCAATGATCACAATGGTAAAGGTGTTCAGATTGGGTACATAAGGATTGGGAGATTGGGTAGCAATAGATACAGTGTAATTTTAAAGCAAAAGGTAAAAAACTATGAAGATGAAATTAGGTACTTTTTAGTTTTGTTTTTGAATGACGCAAAAGTTGGACAGCTTTTCAATTCATTAGGGAGTGAGTTCCATAGACTGAGTCCCTTTATTTGCATAGTGTTTACACAGATTAAGTTTGACTTTGGGGATATCAAAGAGATTTATTTCTGGTGTGGTGATAATGGGTCCTATTGCATCTGTCCAGGGAGAGTTTCAGAGCAGGATTTGCATTTAAGAACAAGGTTTTGTAAATGTAGTTGACACAAGAGAATTTGTGGAGTGAGATTATGTTGAGAATGTTTAGGGAGTTAAACAAGGGGGCTGAGTGTTGTCTGAAAGCAGAATTTGTTATTATTCTGATAACAGATTTTTGCTGGATGAAGATGGACTTGAGGTGGTGTGCAGTGGTTGAACCCCATGCACAGATACCATAATTAGGATTGGGATAGATTAGTGCATAATATAGAGAGATGAGAGCAGAGTTATGTACATAATATCTGATTTTGGAGAGTATCCCAACTGTTTTTGAGACTTTCTTAGTTATGTGTTGTATGTGGGTGCTGAAGTTGAGTCTCTTGCCTAGGAATAGGCCAAGAAACTTCACGCCATCATTTTTATTGCTAATGTTTACATTATCTATCTGAAGCTGAATTGCATTTGTAGATTTGCTTCCAAATAAGATGTAGTAGGTCTTTTCTATGTTAAGAGTTAGTTTGTTGGGTGACATCCATAAGTGGACTTTTTTTAGTTCATTATTAACAATATTATTAATATTATTTAGTATATGTGGGTTGGGGTTAGAGTAGATGAGGGTAGTATCATCAGCAAACAAAATAGGTTTCAGAATGTTAGAGACATTAGGCAGATCATTTATGTATATAAGAAATGGGAGAGGTTATTCGGTTATTCGCGATAAGCTTGTTACTCTGATATTTGGGTCAAAGTATTGAATGGATGTGGGGTTTCCTCCTTTTCCCTGCTTCTTTTTTGCTTCTGTTTTAATCTTGTAATAATAACATTATCTTGATGGCGGATGTAGGTGCAGAATGTTCACTAGTGAGTCCCATTCTTTAACGACTTTTCTAATCATTGCAGTCGCTGTGGAATGTGCATCTAATGCAGCGGCTGTCGTTGGATTAATGTTGAGTTTGATGTGCAGGGCTTCAGTAGCTTCACATTCCAGTAAGTAGTGCAATAGTGACGCCTCTGCTTCTGTTTCACAAACATGACACTCTTTAACTATTGTGTTTAATACCTCCCAGCAGCACTTGTAACCAAGTTTGAGTCTGTGTATGGCTACTGCAATGTCCCTGGATATCTTTTTGTCAGGCTTGAAAGTGTAGTAACCCGTGGCTTGTTCGTACCATATCGCAGTGGATCTTCCTTCCGCTACTTTGGCATTGTGGCGACTTTTGATAGTTGGGAGTATTTTCATCTTGATTGCTCCTTAATCTGTGAAAAACTTGGAGGTATTTGAACCTGTACAATAGGTAGGGCAGTGGCAGTTTTTGCTAGTAAGTCTGCCTTTTCATAAAATATGAAAAATATGGAAACTTTGTATGTGCTTCGCCTTTTTTATTTTACGCTAAAACCCGTTTAGGGGTGTGGGCACAATGCGACCCAAATGTCTGAAGGTTAGAGCTACTCCCCTTGACGGTCGTGCTTTCTGGAAAAGCGATATTCTAAAGGTCCTGAAGGACGTTACCGGCATCACACCCACTGACATTAGTCAGGAAGGTAATGATATCATGCTCTTCTTTTCATGTGAGGAAGAGCTAGAAAACTCTTGACCAACGATGCCATACTTCACAAGGAACACCACCTACATCCTCACTTCCCACGTCAGTTCTTTTCCGGAAGAACTGTTTTTACCAGCAGGACCAGACAATAGATCGTTGACCGATCGCAACAAGAGATCATGGACAATATCGAGGATGAAAATCCAAGCCTAGGTGTATTTAACCTAGAGTTCTGCAGCCCCGATAAATCATCAATAAAAACTACTTTCACTACCATAGCTGCGGCCACCCAGGCTTCCACACAAGGTTTCTACTGCTTCGGCTTACAAATACAACCCAAGTAAAAAAAAAGGAACGATACCATGAGATCCAACAGTGGTTCAAGTGCTACGAGCTCTCCCACCCCACCAACAAGTGTTAGCACCCTGTCCAGAAGTGCAGCCTGTGCGCACTGGACCATCACTACTCCATATGCAATGCAACAGTCCATCGCTGCTTGCTCTGTGATGGCAATCCCCCCCACCCCCTGATTTCCTACCGCTGCCCCCGCAGACATGTCCATACAAGACATGATGGACTATGTCACCCAAAAATGTCAGGAGGCTGTAAGCAGGTTTGTCCCAGCCCAACAGGAAAAAACAGAGAAGCAAAGGAAGAATCCGTGGTTTAATAGGGAATGTATGAAAGCAAAGGAGCTGAACAAAAGGGCATGGAGGAACTTCCGTAATAACAGAACACCAGAAAGTAGAGAGAGATACCAGAGAACCAGGAACGAGTATGTCAGTGTGAGAAGAGCAGCTGAGAAAAGGTATGAAAATGATATAGCTAATAAAGCTAAGACTGAACCAAAGCTACAACACAGTCACATCAGGAGGAAGACAACAGTGAAGGAACAGGTGATTAAACTTAGGGTGGGCGAGGACAGGTACACAGAGAATGACAAAGAGGTGTGTGAAGAACTCAACAAAAGGTTCCAGGAGGTCTTTACAATAGAACAGGAAGATATCACGGCGCTGGGAGAGGTGGCAGCAAACCAGGTGACCTTGGATAGGTTCGAAATTACAAGAGATGAGGTCAAAAAGCACCTATTGGAGCTGGATGTGAGAAAAGCTGTTGGGCCGGATGGAATCTCGCCATGGGTATTGAAAGAGTGTGCAGGAGCACTTTGCTTACCACTCTCCATAGTGTATAGTAAGTCACTGGAAACGGGGGACCTACCAGAAATATGGAAGACTGCTAATGTAGTACCAATATACAAAAAGGGTGACACACAAGAGGCACTGAACTACAGGCCAGTGTCCTTAACTTGTATACCATGCAAGGTGATGGAGAAGATTGTGAGAAAAAACCTAGTAACACATCTGGAGAGAAGAGACTTCGTGACAACCCATCAACATGGGTTCAGGGAGGGTAAATCTTGCCTTACAGGCTTGATAGAATTCTACGATCAGGTGACAAGAATTAATTTTAAGCAAGAAAGAGAAGGGCGGGCGGACTGCATTTTTTGGACTGTCGGAAAGCCTTTGACACAGTACCCCATAAAAGGTTGATGCATAAGCTGGAGAAACAGGCAGGAGTAACAGGTAGGGCGCTCCAGTGAATAAGGGAGTACCTAAGCAATAGAAAGCAGAGAGTTACAGTGAGGGGTGAGACCTCAGACTGGCGTGAAGTCACCAGTGGAGTCCCACAGGGCTCTGTGCTTGGACCTATCCTGTTTTTGATATACGTAAATGATCTCCCAGAGGGTATAGACTCATTCCTCTCAATGTTTGCTGACGACGCCAAAATTATGAGAAGGATTAAGACAGAGGAGGACAGCTTGAGACTTCAAGAAGATCTGGACAAGCTGCAGGAATGGTCGAACAAATGGCTGTTAGAGTTTAACCCAAGCAAATGTAATGTAATGAAGATAGGGGTAGGAAGCAGGAGACCAGATACAAGGTATCATTTGGGAGATGATACCTGACTTCAAGAGTCAGAGAGAAAGACCTGGGGGTTGATATCACGCCAGACCTGTCCCCTGAAGCTCATATCAAGAGGATAACATCAGCAGCATATGCCAGGTTGGCTAACATAAGAACGGCCTTTAGAAACTTGTGTAAGGAATCTTTCAGAACATTATATACCACATATGTCAGACCAATATCAGCGGCATATGACAGGTTGGCTAACATAATAACGGCATATAGAAACTTGGATAAGGAATCATTCAGAACTTTGTATACCACATATGCCAGGCCAATGCTGGAGTATGCAGCCCTAGCATGCAGTCCACATCTAGTCAAGCATAAGACTAAACTGGAAAAGGCTCAAAGGTTTGCCACCAGACTAGTACCCGAGCTGAGAGGAATGAGCTACGAGGAGAGACTACGGGAATTAAACCTCACGTCGATGGATGACAGAAGAGTTATGGGAACATGATCACCACAAACAAGATTCTCAAAGGAATTGATAGGGTAGATAAAGACAGGCTATTTAACACAAGGGGCACACGCACGAGAGGACACAGGTGGAAACTGAGTGCCCAAATGTCAGAGTGGTTGACAAATGGAATGCATTAGGAAGTGATGTGGTGGAGGCTGACTCCATACACAGTTCCAAGTGTAGATATGATAGAGCCCAGTAGGATCAGGAACCTGTACATTAGTTTACTGACAGATGAGAGACGGGACCAAAGAGCCAGAGCTCAACCCCCACAAGCATAAATAGGTGAGAACAACTAAGTGAGTACACACACACACACACACACACACACACACACACACACACACACACACACACACACACACACACACACACACATATGCTCGCGCGCGCACACACAGGGACAGGGGGCGGGTGGCTGAACGGACAGCACGCTGTGCGCGTGATCCTGTGGTCCCGGGTTTGATTCCGGGCGCAGACGAGAAAACAGATGGCAGAGTTTCTTTCACCCTGATGCCTCTGTTACCTAGCAGTAAATAGGTACCTGGGAGTTAGTCAGCTTTCACGGGCTGCTTCCAGGGGTGTGTGTGTGTGGTGTGGGGGAAAAAATAGCAGTTAATAACAGTTGATTGACTGTTGAGAGGCGAGCCGAAAGAGTAGAACTCAACCACCGCAAACACAACTAGGTGAATACAAATAGGTGAGTACACACACACACACACACACACACACACACACACACACACACACACACACACACACACACGAAGCAGTTCGTAGCAGCTTCTAACTCTCTATTTATTTACGTATTTACTGCCAGGTGAACCGTTTGAGATTTTTCGTAACTGTGATTCTAGTACTTACGTTAACTTAAAACTGAAAGTCTAGATGGACCTCTTGAGGAAGGGACTGCCTAGCTAACACGTTAAGTGTAGTACGCAGCTCATTCCCCACTCTAGAGACCAGAAAAATTATGAAGGCGCGAGCAAACGCAAAGACCTCAAACGTTTGAAATCCCTTATCATTGAGCCGTTGACCTCCGCCAATGACTGACAGCCATTCTAATGGGTAGGTCACGGGATGTCACAACAATTTAGATTTGTTCTGTGGAGCTATGAATTCAGCTCGAGGCTCAAGAAGCAGTCTCAGATTAATAGCAATAACTTCTGGTAGTGTGGCAGAACATACGGAAATCATTAATAGTACGGGGTGTAACAAAAGACAGAGGTCAACTTAACAGTTTATTCAACAAGTACTACCTACTTACGAAATTATCACTGACGTTACTCGAAATCCCTCCTGTGACACCTTTACGACAGCTAGACACCAGCCCCGAGTATAACCACAGGATCCTACCTGTAATTGCATTGTGCTGGATAAATGAACTAACTTTAACAGTACTGAGTGTTCACAGAAGATGCAATCAAGCAATGAGATACTAAGTCTATAATCATAAATTGCAACAACAACAACAACAAGGTAGGTTAGTAGAAAAGTCCCCGGTAACGTCCTATCAGTTACTTTACGTTCTTTGCGGCCCACCTGCAAATCCATTGCAATGCAATCAAACTAGCAGCCTTCAATGATATCACAATGACTAGCGTGGTTACTGGCAACTCCAGCAACCCTCCTTAATAAACTCTTACGTTAACACTTCGTCTCTTGGACGATCAACTCTCACGTTAACACTTCGTTTGTGGGACGATCAACAATCAATGACTAATTGATTACGTTAATATTGATAGTGACAATTACATTAATTTACTGCCAACAACAGTCAGCAACAACTACTTACGTTAACGTAATCTTGTCTCCCACAGACAAGTCACTACTGTCACAACTGTCAATCGTAACTCGGAATTATACAGGCACTTGACGCGTCAAGCATTCAGTGAGTAATCCCCTTAATTACTGTACTACGGACAGCTAATTAAACATAGCACGAGTTACGTTATCAGATACTATCGCCCACTCGATAGTTTACTACAATTCTATGTCTAAAGTGCTATTAGGACAGGAATTAAACGTAACTGTCCTGAGCAATTAATTACCATCTCTTAGATTGATACTTAATTATACACACATACGTTACCCTCAACACTGGCACAATAGTTACAACGTCAACGAAGTGAATTCCCTCTAGGGCACTACTTACCCTGATTAACTGGAGTTGACTACTAGCTGTCGTGGCGAGTGGACGTGTTCGCTGCTCGCCCAGGCAGTTTGTTGCCAGTTTTGGCCGTTTGGGGGCGTGTGTCTCTGCTCGCCTGTGCTGACGTGGAATTCACGATGGGGGTCCCCCTCCCACCAATACTGCGGGCTCAGTCTGTGGGCTTGGAATTTTCCAGCAGGGCTGGGTACCCGGAGATCGCGTGGGTTTGTGAGCAGCTGAATATACCTGTGATGGACATTTACGGAGTCGAGCTGGTGACGGCACGTCGAGTGATAATTAAGTTCACAGCGGAGTTGGCATACCGCAAATTTCTCCGTCGATACGAGGGGCGGACATTATCTCTGCCGGATGGTGCGGGCACTGTTTCAATCTCTGATCGGAGTGGTGCCCTCACCTACGTAAGCGTGCATGAGGCTCCATTGGAGTTTCCGGAGGGTCTGCTCCGGCGGTACTTCGGTCGTTTTGGCGCTGTAATTAGTGTGCGGGTGAACATGGTATCTTCGAGCCCACTTAAGGGTGTGAGGACGAACATTTGCACCCTGGGCATGAGGCTCCAGGAGGATATTCCGTCCTCTGTGCGTCTGATGGGGTACACAGTTCGTGTGTTTTACGCCCGCCAGCCTAGGACGTGTTATCGTTGTGGCCTGTTGGGCCATCAGGCTGCTGACTGTTCGGCGCCGGCCGCTGCACCCGTGAACCTCTTCAGTGAGGAGGATTTTCCACCGCTTCCTGTGGAGGAGGTTTCTGTGGCTATGGACGACTCTCCGGCCGCGGATATGCCCCCTGTGTCGCCTGATGCGCCCCCTGTGGTGGTGGCTTCTCCTCCGGAGGTTGTGTCATCGCCTAGTGATCGTCCTGCTCCGCCTAGTGTCTCTGGGATTCTTCGGCCTACATTCTGCTCGAATCCCCCGTCTTCCTCTGCTGCATCTGACCCTGTCCCTGCACCCTCGACGTCTGTTCCGGCTGTGCTGGGTGGTGGGGTGGTTCCGGCGCTTCCTCCTGTGTCTGGCCTGGTGCCCCATGTGGTTGAGGATGCTGCAGTACTGCGGAGTGCGTCGGTTCGCCCGGCTTGTGTTGAGCGTGTGTCTGAGTCGGCCTCCGGGTCTGATGATGTGCGGCCCGTGCCTAAGCGTTCCCGGCGTTCGTCGTCTGCATGGGCAGACGTTGGCGATTTCGACGCTTGTGTCTGCAGGCGACAGAGGGGTGGCTACGGCTGCGTTGCGTACTACAGTGGAGGCAGAGGTGCATTTGCCAGAGGATGCCTATGACGGTATTTCGGCCTCCTCTTCCGATGTAGTGTCTGCGGTTCCTGCTTCGGGTGCATCGCCTGCCTCGGATGGCTCCGGTTCTTCGTGGGGGGTGGTGCCCCCTGATGAGGTCCGTGGTGAGCGGGATGGCCTAGTGATGCTGTTGAAGAAGACTGCTCGCTCTGGGGATTCTGTGACTCCTGCCTCGGTCCCCGGTTCATCGTCTACGGTTTCGACGCCTCTTCCTTCTGCGGATATCTCCTTAGTGTCTCCTGCGGTCTCGGTGGAGGCATTGCCTTCTCGTCGCTTGTCCCCTGCTCCCGTGCGTCCGGCGACGCGGCCGTCTCGGCGGCCCTCGTACGCTTCATCGGTGTCGTCTGCTACGTCGGAGGGCGTGGCTTGCGCTCCCCAGCCTCGTTATGCGACTTGCGCCTTTGAACTTCGGGACTGGCCGTTTCCGCCTGATCTGGAGATTCCGGAGTTTATGCCGGGTCCGCGGCGGCTGGGGGGTCGTCGCCCCACCGACAAGGAGTATCTGATTTGGGAGGGCTATAAAAGAAAGTATCCTTGGGAGTCATTCCCTAATAAGTATCTTTCTCCCGAGGCGTTGGTTTTGCTTGACCCATGATTCCTTTATGTATTATGGGATGTGGGTTATTTCCATTAGTGTGCATGGTTGTGTGGTGTGGGTCGGGTGTGTGGGTGAGTGGGGAGGGTTTGTTTACCGGTCCCTGCGTGCTCCGGTTTGTGGTTGCGGGTTTCTTTGTGTGAGGTGTGTGCGGTGTGCGTATGTGTTCGGTTCCTGTGTGTGTGTCTGGTTGTGGATGGTATGTTCCTTTATTATGTTTTGTGGTTTTTTTGGTTTATTGATGTTGTTTGTGCGCTTGTTTGTGTAGTGCTGAGTGCCCTCCAGGCTTTTGGCGTGTATGCTTTGTTGTCATTATATATTCCTGTCATCATTATTGTTATTATTCTTTTATTATTTTTTGTTCATGTTGGTGCCTATCCGTGTGTGTTTTACGGTGCTGGTAGCCTTGATTTTACTGTTTTAGAGTCACTTCTGTGTTGTATTCCGCTGTGTTTGTCTTTGAAATTTTGTTTTGTACTTATTGTTGACATTTGTAAATTTTGTTGTTTTGTGGTCGGCCCTTCCGGCCGGCGTTTTTTTTTCTTGTGTTTATGTACATATGTTCTTTATGTTTTTTTTTTGCACGTGTATGCTTTTTTTGTTCTGTCTGTGGTTTTTGTTTGTTTTATTGTACTTATAAGCATGCTTGCATGTAAACATATAAATAAAAAAATAATAAACTTACCCTGATTAACTCAGGTGACTAGTTAACTATCCCACGGACCGATAACTAATCACTACGTCTACGTAGTGATTACGTAGAATGACTTTACTCTCCCAAGAGTCAATCAAATTACCTGTCCAACTGATAGATACTAATAATACGTTACGTTAATGCAACAATGTAGCCTCCATGTGAGTCGATCAAACCCTGATCGGAGTTAACTACCTTGACTTCCGTGAACCCTTAATTACCTGTCCAACTGACAGATAAGTTGCAACAGATGGTTACTTAATGCAAGTCTAATACCCTACCGGAATTCCTACATCACCGCCTGACTTCGCCTGAAGTGGCTGATTGGCTCCAATCGCTTGACCGACCAATCAGCTGTCTCTTGGAGGATAATTAACCCAAAACGTATCTACGTTAACTCAAACTGTCTTGCACGACAGTACAAGCAATGGTTGTTCCCTTGGTGACGTTACGTTAATTACCCTTGACTAATTAACCCTTTCACTGAGTACTGGACTTTGATGACAACCATATATACACCCAGTACTCGTCACACGGATGAATTCAATCACGACACAGTAGCACACCACTCGGTGAACTAATAAACTTAATTAGAATCACGGTCCAAGAGTTGCAACCCATTGTAATAACAATAACTGAAACCACAGTAATAACACACTTGGTGATTTAATGAACTCAATTAGAATCACGGCCTAACCAATTGCAACCCGTTGCATTGACAATTACTGAAAATACATTTATAACACACTTGGCTTCCTGACACTATAATTATATATCGTACCCAATGACCTCACCTGTGGCAGTTCATTAAACACACAGTTCATTAAACACACCCTGGGTCAGGGTAGAGAGGAGGGAGAACCACCAAAACCTTCCAGAAGTGACACACAATATGGACAATCATTCATTTTTGCAAACATTCAAGGTCTAAAGCCAAAGTCAAGAAATAAAGTCAAGTTCATAAATGGTCTCCTATTAGAGTCAAACTCCATATTTGGGGCATTCACGGAAACTCATACAAAAGATTACATGGATGGTGAAATCTGGATTCCAAATTATAATTTATACAGATGTGATAGAAAAACTAGGTCAAATGGGGGAGTAGGTCTGTATATTAAAGAGGACCTGGTATGCACAGAACTACTAAACTCAACTAATGAGGTGGTAGAGGTACTTGGAATTAAGGTAGAGAAACTAAACCTAATTATTATTTTAATATATAAACCGCCAGATACAACGGTTGAGGAATTCACAGAGCAGATGCACAAAATAGAGAACATACTTGATGACCTAGCAAACCCAGCTCCAGATATTATCTTCCTTGGAGATTTCAATTTACCGAGTCTAAGATGGAGAATGGCAAACACAAATATCATAGCAGGGAATGACCCGGGAAATAACCAGCCACAGGTCAGAGAACTTTTGAGATTCTGTGACAAATTCTCGCTCAATCAACAGATTACAGAACCAACTAGGAACGAAAACACACTAGACTTGTTATTCACAAACAATGATGAACTAATCAGAGACATAACAATCTCAGATACTTCATACTCAGACCATAAGCTCATTGAAGTGCGAACTAGCATAAATAACGGTAGTAGATCTAAGAGACCCAACAAGCGAGAAGGAATATTCAATCAATTCAATTTCAACAATAAGAGGATTGACTGGGAAAAAATAAATGTAGACCTTTCAACCATTCAATGGGAGACGGTCTTAAGCGACAAAACTCCCACACAGGGAATAGCTCAACTGACAGCTGAAGCTTACAAGGTCTGCTTGAAGCACGTGCCGGTGAGGAGGGGCAGAAAGAGGAACACTCTAGAAAGAGAACGCAGACGACTGTACAGGAGAAGGAAAAAAATTACGGAAATGCTTCGGCAGACACAACTATCACAAGCAAGGAAAATAAGCCTAAGCAGGGAGATCGAAGAAATCGAACAAACGTTGAAGCGATCATATGAGTCTGAGGAAATGGAATTGGAACAGAGAGCTATACAAGAGATAAGGAAAAATCCGAAATATTTTTTCACATACGCTAAATCAAAATCCAAAACCTCGACCAGTATTGGACCGTTAATTACAAATGAAGGTACGTACACAGAGGACAACAAAGAGATTAGTGAAATTCTAAGAAGCCAGTATGAGGCTATGTTTAGCACACCAATTAACAACATGAAAGTTGATGACCCAGACAGCTTCTTTATGAATGACATTCAAGCTGCAGATAATATAACGGATATTACCACAAACTCGGAAGACTTTGAAAGAGAAATTGACAATATGCCCATGCACTCAGCCCCTGGGCCTGACTCATGGAATTCAATATTCATAAAGAAATGTAAAGTACCAGTAGCGAGAGCACTCAGCGTAATATGGAGAAAGAGCCTGGATACAGGGGAGATACCAGCAGCACTTAAATCTGCAGATATAGCTCCGTTGCACAAGGGGGGGAGTAAAGCCTTGGCAAAAAATTATAGGCCAGTTGCACTAACATCACACATAATAAAAGTGTTTGAAAGAGTGATTAGGAATCAAATTTCTAGTTTTATGGAAAACAATGAATTGCACAATCCAGGACAACATGGATTTAGAGCGGGAAGATCCTGTCTGTCACAGTTACTCAACCACTATGACAAAATCACAGAAGCCCTAGAAGAAAAGCAAAATGCAGATGTTGTATACACAGACTTTGCAAAGGCTTTCGACAAATGTGACCATGGGGTGATAGCTCACAAAATGAGGTCAATGGGAATAACTGGAAAAGTAGGACGCTGGATACTCAATTTCCTGTCGAACAGAACACAAAGAGTAACAGTCAATCAGATAAAATCGAGTCCAAGCGATGTTAAAAGCTCTGTACCTCAAGGTACAGTCCTTGCACCGCTACTGTTCCTTATTCTCATATCTGATATAGACAAAAATACACGTCACAGCTTCGTGTCATCCTTCGCAGATGACACAAAAATCAGCATGAAAATTACCTCTGCTGAAGACATTGAAAAACTACAAACAGATGTCAACAAAGTTTTCGATTGGGCAGCAGAAAATAATATGATGTTTAACAGTGATAAATTTCAGGTACTCAGGTACGGCAAAAATGAGGATCTGAAACATAATACAGGGTACAAAACACAATCAAATCTTCCCATAGTAGAAAAACAGCATGTCAAGGATTTGGGAATAATGATGTCCGACGATCTAACGTTTAGGGAGCATAACCAAGCAAATATCGCATCAGCCAGAAAAATGATCGGATGGATTACGAGAACTTTCAAATCCAGGGATCCCATCACAATGGTTGTACTCTTCAAGTCACTTGTGTTGTCCCGTCTCGAATACTGCTCAGTACTCACTTCCCCCTTCAGAGCAGGAGAGATTGCTGAAATAGAGGGAATACAGAGAACATATACGGCACGCATAGACGAGATAAAACACCTAAATTATTGGGATCGTCTCAAAGCTCTCCAAATGTACTCTCTAGAAAGGAGACGAGAGAGATACCAAATAATATACACGTGGAAAATACTGGAGGGCCAGGTCCCAAATCTACACAGTAAAATAACAACGTACTGGAGTGAACGATATGGAAGAAAATGCAAGATTGAACCAGTGAAGAGCAGAGGTGCCTGTCATGTTCACAGAAAATGGTACCATCCGTTTTCTATGTGCGGCGGCTGGACGCCACGAGAGAAGGTAAACAGCATACAGGACGCTACCAGCTTGGGAGCTACTCTATCATGTAGTTATTTAAGTATTAAAGTCAGTAACCAGGAATGACTTTACATCAACCTTACAACCAAGACTATCTCAGCTACAAACAGACACCACACTGGCGACGAGGATGAACTGGGAACGCAGGTATTTTGTTCAACAAAACACAAGGAAGGAGCATGCTGATTCGCCTAGAGGAGGAAGGAGAAGCTGTCTGTGAGCTCCATACCCGATGCTGTGTGCTGACTGTTGCTGTGTGCTGATCGTTGCTGTGTGCTGGCCGTTGCTGTGTGCTGGTCAATGCTGTGTGCTACCCAAGCTGTGCTGAGTGTTGCTGTGAGAGGAATCTGCCGACGCTGTGTACGAAACGACGCTTTGATGCAGTGTACAAAACCCGATGTTTTGGTTACGAAACGACGCTCGTGCTACAAAATTCTTCACACTGTGAACCTACTGCTGCCTACTGCTGCCAACTGCTGTGAACCAACTGCTGCCTACTGCTGCCAACTGCTGCCAATTGCTGTACCAACTGCTAACAACTGCTGTGTTGCTGTGAGTAGGAACAACACATGTACACAAGGGCTAGGTAAGAAGTCAGTTGCTGCTGTGTTGTGCACTGTTGTGAACTTTTGCATTAAAATGCTTGTGTGCTTTGCAAAATTAAAGTAATTACAGTGAATTCTTAAATAACATATACAGTGCAGAAAGTGTTATATATTCTGAGGAACATTTTAAGTGATAAGTTTAAATTTATTCAGTAAAAATGGCAAATATACCTCAGTTTCCTGCATTTGATCCTGACTGTGACCAGACAAACCTGTCACAGAGGTGGGTCAAATGGCTTAAAAGGTTTGAAAATTTGTTGATAGTTTCTGACATCAAAAGTGCTGAAAGAAAGCGTGCCTTTCTGCTTCACTATGCAGGTGATAGAGTTTGTGACATCTTTGATACACTGAAAGATACTGGTGGTGCCAAAGATTATGACACTGCCAAGGCCAAATTAACTGAGCATTTCAAACCAAGGCAAAATACTGCTATGGAAATTATGCATTTCAGGAGAGCAAAACAACTCTCTAATGAAACTGTTGATCAATACCATACACGTCTGCAGGGTTTAGCAGCCCACTGTGAGTTTGCTGATGTTGACAAAGAAATCAAACAGCAAATAATTGAAACATGCACATCTACACGTCTTCGTCGAAGAGCTCTAGAACTTGTTGATGATGAAAGTTCTCTTACCAAGATACTGGATATGGCTCGTCGAATGGAAGATGCTGCACGTGATGCTCGTGCCATGGAGTGCAGTGCCAACAACGGTTCTGCCACTGTTACTAACAGTCATGAAGTATGTAAGGTTCAGGGAGTACACCATGATCATAGAAGATATCATGCCAAACCTAACATTAAATTGAGCCGAGAACCACATCACAACTGGAGTCATGGAACAAGACTCAAGCAGTCACAACGACTCACATCAGAGGTTGTCAACAATAAATGTTACAATTGTGGAGGAGATACCCACACCAAGATAATGTTTGTCCTGCACAAGGTAAGAAGTGCTATGAGTGTAGAAAACTAGGTCATTTTGGTGCTATGTGTCGTTCCGCACTAAAGAAACCACAATCAATAAATAAAAGCAATGTACGAGGATCAAGTCATAGGAGTCGAGGTGGCAAACACAATATTGCACCTCAAATCAAGAATGTTAATAATATACAAGACAACATTTCATTACAACCAGTCTCAGATGACAGTGAATGTGATTATATTTATGGAGTACAATCAATCACAAAATGGAATGATCTTCCAAACAACCCAGAGACTATAGTATACATTGCTGGCATTTGTCTCAAAATTCTCATTGACACTGGATCAAACATTGACACCATTGCTGAGTGCCACTATGAAAAATTTAAATAAAAAACAATTCCCAAGCTTGAAAACTATAATGGCAAAGCCACTGCCTCTGCTTCAAAGGTACTGCTCTTACCAAGTGATTGGAGCTTTCACTGCAGGATTAAGCAAAGAATGCAATCTTATTACTACATTCCATGTTGATTAGGAATGCAAAGGAGTCTTTACTCAGGTTATCAAGTACTTCAAAACCAAGTTGGGGCTACATTCAGCTTCTATGCGTAGCAGTGGAATCTGCAAACCAATGTTGATGCTATTGTGGCTGAATTTTCTGATCGGTTTTAAATCCATAGGTTTTATACATGATAGCATAGGTACTCTGCATATCAACCCCGATGTAATTCCAAGTTGGCCAAACCACATCGCCGCAAACCATTCCATACATCGCAAGAAAGTCGATGCCGAACTGATAGCTGATAGAACTATGATATCATTGAACCCTGTGTCAACAGCCCTAACACCATGGGCTAACCCCAATTGTTCACTCCACCAAATCCGAATAATCCAGATAGTATACGCATTTTGTAGACATGCTGTGTGTCCTCAACAAGGCGAAATACTGTCATAAGACGTCCCATCCTACACCCATCTAGTAGATGATATGATATACGCATTGAATGGTGCAACTCTGTATTCAGCAAGTTAGATTTAAGCAGGGGCTATCATCAGCTTGAACTTGATTATGATAGTCGATTCATCACAACGTTGACGACACATCGAGGTCTGTATAGGTACAAGCGCCTGAGTTTTGGTAATAACAGTGCTGCTGAGGTATTCCAGCACATATCAGCCAGGTATTGCCAGATATACCTAATGTCTGACAACATGTCTGATTACATCAATTGTTTATGGCGTACCAACTGGACACGACAAATCTGCTTCGGCAACATTGCAAAGCTTACGAAAAAAGAATTTTGAACGCTAACCAGCAATAATGTGAGTTCACATCAACATAAAATTGAATTCTTTGTGCATGTACTATTGACAAAGGTTTGTCTCCAGATCCTAAGAAAGTTGCAGATATAAAGAATGCTGCACCTCCTTCACATCCACTGAAGTACAATATCATATTTTTTCTGGGAATGGCAAACTACAGTTCTCGCTTCATTCCAGATATTGCTACCATTACAAAGCCTCTACGTGAGCTCCTAAAGAAAAAGGCATCATGGTACGGGAGCGATGTCGAGCAAAAAGCATTTGATGCTGTGAAATATGCATTAGTAGAAAATGCTACTGCTGCGTACTTTGATCCATCAAGGGACACTGAGTTAACAGTGGATTCTAGTCCTGTTGGTTTATGTTCTGTGTTAGCCCAACGACCAACCTGGTGAACCAATTCAATAGTAAGTTGCCTACGCTAGCCGTTCTCTCACAGATGTTGAGCAAACGATACAGTCAGACAGATAAGGATGCTCTTGCTCTTGTATGGCGCTCTGTGAATCCAGGCCAGAGACACATTGTAATCTGCGTCGTTTCATCCCTTGAACCCGATAGTCCTACTGCACTCAGCAAGGACCTTGGAGACCATCGTCAGGAATCCTGAAATCCAAACCAGGTCCAGCCTAGCGACCATTGTGTCAGGAGTGAATGGGCTACCTTCGGTGTCTCTGCTATG
>WNGS01164447.1:4583684-4612021 GCA_020271785.1 Procambarus virginalis | reverse complement strand
CTGCTTGTGGAGGAGTTTCCCTGCTCCCCGACACACCAGTCTTAAGCTTAGCTCTATCGCCAATACCTGTAGCATGATGCTTCTCGTGCGGCTCACCCCTTCACCTGTCTCCTGGCCCCAGCCACAGATCAGCTTGCTTGGCCATAGACAGATTTGACACAATTTCTTGCTCTTTGAGCTTGACACGCAGAGACGATTCGCATGCTTCTAAGAACTGTTCACGAATCATCAGTTGATAGAACTCCATGCTCCCAGGAGCAGTCTCCATGAGTTCACAGTAACGGTTTAGACTCGATTCTAACCGCTGTAACATGAGCACATATGTCTCACCTTTTTGCAATTGAGCCCTACGGAAATTCTCTAGCATCCGGTCTGCAGTTATGCCAAAACCGTTCAGCAGCGCTGTTGTCAATGCCTCGTAATCTCCGCGCTGGTGCGGACCCAGACTGTGGTAGATAGTTAATGCCCTACCCTTTAACAATGCACTAAGAGCGAGTGCCCACTTTGATCTTTCCCACCCGCAATCAGCGGCGTGACCTTCGAAACGCTTGATGTATGCATCCATCGAGTCGTCCCTCTCATCAAAGTTAGCTAGTTTAGGTAGTTTGACAGTCTTACCTTGTTCAACGTTAGTCTCCGTTGAACGACCACTTGTCTGGTCATCCTGCCTTACTTGCAACTGCATGCGAGCTATGCGTTCAGTACTTTCTCAGTTCTGCTGATCAGTCCAGCGTTTGTTTTCTCTCTCTTGCTGATCAGTCCACAGTTTGCTTTCTCTGTCCTGATCAGTCCAGAGTTTCATAGCTTGCTCTGCTACTTTATTCCCTTCGAATCCCAACTCCCTAACTTGGTTACGGTATTCCTCTAAGGTGAATAATTGCGAGCCTGTAATACCTACTCTTTGAGTTGGTGTCGTCCACAAGGACCTTTTGGGCCGAGATTCTTCCCCATAGAATCCCCCAACGGAGTATTGCAAGGGTTAGATTCCCGCGTGACTCCGTTTTCTTCCGCAGCGCGCGTGATTCTAGTGACATCATTCTCGGTGACGTCACCCACAGGGGTCTCTACCTCCAAGTTGTCTCTCACTGGGGTCTCTCCCACTGTGTTATCTCTCACTGGGGTCTCACCACAGATAGCTTCATCCAGTGTGATGAGACTCGTGCACGCCACCTCAGCACTACCCTGCATGTGTGCTTGTAGCATCACCTCTTCCACGGCCCTCATGTGCTGTTCCACTCGTTCCTTACACTCTTGTTCAGTAAGAGTGCCGTAGTCGTCAGGTCTACGAGCGGTCAAGGCCAAGTGAAGATGCAGGTAGCGCTGTTTGTACATTCCACACTCAGACATACTGGTGGTGTGTGTACCTAACAGGGTGTTAAACATCCTCTGAATACTGCTCGTCACTTTTGAATTTTCAGGGAAAATTTAAGTGCGAAATTTTACTGTACAACCTAGCTCATAGGTTCCAACTAAGCCTAACACGTTGGGCGCCAGATGTGGGTGTTTTTCTTTTTTTTTTTGCTGTCACGACTGCAATGCGTACGTCGCCAATGTACATGTGGCAGACGCTTCACGAAGCTGTCGGAATTAGCAGAATAGAAAATACGAGAGCAACCGTACAGGGCCTGGGAGCAAGGTCGAGTTAGAGTCCTTGTGGGTCTCTTCTCAGACTAGCCTCACCTGGTCCTGCTCCACGTTGGTCGTTGGAATCTCCTCAATGATGTAACACTTTAAGGGACTCCTAGGGTCCTCATCAAATTTATAGTTTAGTGACTTACAGGCAACTCGGTGTTGAAGACACTTAGAGCTGAAGGCTGGAGTAATATTGGCAGTATTCAGAAGTGGTTCAACGGAAACTTAACAGTAGTTTATTTACTAACTTAACCACTAATACACAGGGTGCTTGATTTACTTTCGATTGGCGTCAGCAAAGCTATGGTTGCATTAGCGAGACTCTTGACGTCTGGCTAATCGACTCGTATCCACTCGTGGAGAAACACCTAACTTAACACAGTTGACAGCCAATCATTAACACGGCAACCTAACTGCCGGTATGCAAAGGGATCACAAGAGTTCCAACCGGATACTCGGTAATGATGATATGCAATAAACACAATAATAATCACACAATAACTAAATGTGTGGTGTATGTGAAGCTCACATCGCTCACATCCACAGACGAGTGAAATGCTGTGATACCACACAGATAAACACGCATTCACCGTCGATTCACCTATAACCTGCGACAGGTATAAGAAGGTGAGAACTGTGGTTGATCCCTCAGATCAACACAGACACAATAAACAATGACAAGATCTTGTACTTACAGATAAGGTACCTTTCCTTACGCACTCACTCAGACTCGTTTATACAAGCACTCGTAGGTGGCCTGATAGCTGGTTTCGCTCGTAGACACGGAGGGTACTCGCATTATCTTGAGATGATTTCGTGAGTAGGGGCGTGCTGTATGCTTAACAGACAGACACACGCGCACACACTGGCACTGGCGGTGCTAAGGTGGTGACGTCACGTTGGAGCTAGGGCGGCGGCGGCTGGCGGCGGGCGCTCGAGGCGGCGGCTGGCGGCGGTACCATGCACTACACTGTACACTGTGGTACAGGTACACTGTGGTAATGTCACACACAGATTACTTAGGCGGCGGCACTGCCTTAGTTCACTCTAGGTCACTCACGACGATCTTTGTCACCAGGGGTTACCTGATACCAGTCTGTTTCGCTCTGGAGATTTGTCACTTTAGGCTTCTAAACAATATATTCCCACTCGTGATTCTGGCGAGTGTGTGGTATATCGCAAAGACGCTGAGTTAACTTGACGGTGAGGGATAGACGGTGATCAGTCTATTGGCCGGTAGAACAGAACACGTCCTCTTCGTATGGTCTCTCTCACGTGAATGAGTTTGCAAGGGTGCCGGGCATCTCGTGGCACACAACACAAAAGGAGTTACAATTTGACCAATAGCATTGCAGCAAATGAGCGGGAACCAATCATATTAGCTCGTTCGATGAGCAGTAGCAGGAGTGACGTCATGAACACGTCATAGCTGTTATTCCGATCGCGCCGGTTGACCCCAGAGGTCAGACGCTGCTGGCGCCTTCCCCTCTGTCTCAGCGGGCACCAGCCATGTACTCACTGACCCTTGGTGGACAGTATGTTTAACTTCCTGTATCTACTTCCTGATTGGACATACGGCGGCCTACGTATTATAAAAGTGTTCCTGGTTAAGTGGGCATTCTGGAGATACCCAACATACTAGGTCACTATCCAGGATTAAGAGAGATAGGCTTTGTGCACGAAGATCTGTGCACTGCAATGCCATTCAAGTCAGCTGTGGGAGCATCTTGGGAGACATACTCCCACAGGGTGTTTTTCCTGGAGTTCACTGGTCTTCCTGCTATGCCAGTAGCAGCTTCACAGGGCCTTGGAGAGAGAGGTTCTTATTTATGATTGAATATACAAAATGACTGCTTCAGGCTTAGACATGTCATTTTTTCAGCCTTGGCATTGTTGTGTTTGCCCTGAGTGTGCACTTACATGTCATTGGGCTGCACTTCCCTGTCCTGGGTCTGCACCAGTTCCTCGGCTGTGTACCTGCTGGTTCTGTGTTTGAGTGATTTGTGATTTCTTGGCTGAGTTCTTGCAATTCTCTGGCCGAGTGCCCTACGGTTTCTGTTTTTTCTTGGTGGGGGGAAGGGGGGCTGAGGTAAGGTAAGATAATTATCAGGAGAAAGCTCCAAGCCATTATGACTATACAGTATAGCACTAACCTGGAGAGGGTTTGGGAGTTCTTCTACTCCCCCTAGCCCGGCCTTGGTCCAGGCTCAACTTGCAAGCAATAGTACTTGGAAGGGATGAGGATAAGGAATGATGCCCAACCACTTGAACGGTCGGGATTGATCGTTGACCAACAAGAAATAAGACCATCACTCTACCATCCAGTCCAAGTGGTTAAAGGGACTGAGTGCATTGCAGTTTTCAGACTAATTGCCTGATGGTTAATCATAGCAGCATATTCTGCTATCAGGTGGAAAATGAGCACATTACAGCAAAGGTGGTAACCCCCATGGCTACAATTGTTTGCATTATTTTCCTCAGGTTTATTGTTTTTCTAATATGTTTATATTTTGATGCACTTGTTATTTCTGGTGTGTTGTTTCTCAGTTTTGGGTTAATCTCCACTATGCAAGCTCCTCTTGCCTCAGAGAACCATTTCCTGATCCTGGCTTCCAGTAGGCTCAGGTGGGTCTCAGATAATTAGTGCAATTTTCTTAGGCTTTATAGTCCTAATACTATATCTTGGGAAGCTTGTGAATGACCCAGCAGAGAAAGGTGATTCATTACATTCAGTGCTTGATTTATGCACGTTACTCAACAGCACATAATCTTTTGAGTTTTTTATAAACGTAATTGTACGCATTTTCTCATCGGGTTATATTTTGTGTTCTCTGCAGACTGTAAATCACCAGCGACAAGCAGAGATGAGGAAGGAAAAAGAAGAACTGTTATCCCAATTGGCTGTGGTTGATATGTCTGAAGACTACTCACTTATCTCAGAACCCCTCCTAAGTGCCTGGTTTAATGATGATGATCTTCACTATATTCCACAACCATCAGTTCTAGCTCAAGTTCTCTGTGAACATAAACTTTTCAATCCACTAAAATTTCACTTAATTAAGTGTGTAAGAACTGAAGGGGTGAGTATATTTTCCTTAAAATATTTATTTAACCGTTCTGCTTACTATGAAAATAACAAATGAGGTAATGATGATGACAATGCACTAACAAAAATGTTTTGCCTTATATGTTATGAATTGTGTTATTAATGGAAATTGTCTCATTAACACTTTTGTCCGGCGGCGACTTAGTCTGCGACAATAAATAAGTTGATGGATGTCCGCTGGTGACGCATGTTGCATTAAAGTTTAAAATTTTTGTTAAAATTATATTTTTTATCCAGTCATTATGGGACTAGTTTCAAAATGTGTGCCTATAGATTGTAAACAATTTGATACCAAAATGAACGACGTAGCACGACAATTGAGGTCAGAACACCGGAAAGATTATAAATACTTATGTGGTGATCAGCGTCCAAAATTAAAATATTTGTTAAAATTACATTTATTGTTTGATTATTATGGGATTAGTTTGAAAAATATGCGCCTTTAGATTGCAAACAATTTGATACCATAATGAACGTTGTTGCATGACAGTTGAGGTCAGAACACTGGAAAGATTATAAATACTTGTGGTGATGAGCGTCCAAAATGAAAATATTTGTTAAAATTCCATTTACTGTTCGATTATTATGGTACTAAATGTCAAAATGTGTATGTAACTGTTATTATTTAGCGATGATAGTATTACAGGAGACCCCTGACTGATAATAATGACCAGGATTCTGATAATAGCAGGATTGTGGTGATAATTAGCACTGTGTAGTATGGTGGGAGGAGTAATCTTGGTGAGGGAGGGAGGTAGCATCATTTGCTGACTCTGTGTGGCCACCTGTTACTGTCTGGACTCACCATACCAGCTTAGTGGTTCACTACGGTGAACACAAATTTAGATACTTATATATAATATGTCTATATAGTGTAATAACAGCAAAATTAGTATGTTGGGAGGAGCCGTTTTGGTGAGGAAGGTGGCATCGTCTGCTGGCTGGTGTGTGACTTGTCATGCTGTATAGGGTGGCCACTATGCTGTTCAGACACCATACCTGCTTAGTTGTACAGTTATGGTGAACAAAACATGTAGATACTTACATATAACGTGTATATGTAGTGTAATAACAGCACAAACACTGGTGGGAGGAGGAATTTTGGTGAGGGAGGGAGGGAGCATCAGCTGTGTGTTGCGACCCCTGTTATTGTCTGATCTTACCATACCAGCTTAGTGGTTTGCTATGGTGAACACACATGTAGATACTTACATATAATGTGTGTATGTGTATGTGTGTGTGTGTGTGTGTGTGTATATAGTGTAATAACAGAACAAACAGTATGCTGGGAGGAGCCATTTTGGTGAGGAAGTGAGTGATGTGCTGTTGTCTGCTAGCTGCTGTGTCACTTACATTTAAATTTAAATTTTGCCCCGAGGGGCGAGTTTATTGGGCAGCGCCACTCATCCTGTGAGTGATCACACCACCATATCAGCATGCACAACACTCCCCAATAGGAAGAAAACCCGCTGGGTCATTCATCCTGTCACTTGTACTTGGACACAGCTGGGACTTGCTTAACTGTCTCAAGTGAACAGCTGCTCAAACAAGAAGATTAACATATGTCAACCCTTAAAGTCTTATGTTATCTTCCGGATGCAAAATGGGGGAATCTTTTAAGAACGGTATCAATATTTGACAAATGGTGTTTTCCTAACTGAAATAATGTGGGGTTTATTATTCTACACATATTTCTAATGTCCCTCGGGTGTTCACATTCACGTAGATAGTGGTCAAGGCGGTGTCCATCACCGAGTCACTTGTCACGAAGTTTTTTGTGGCCACTATGTTGTTTGGGCACCATACCAGTTATGGTATGTATGGTTATGGTGAACAAAACATTTAGATACTGTACTTATATATAAAACGTGTGTATATAGTATAATAACAGCAAAAACAGTTTGATTGTAGAATATAATATACATGTCACATATATGAGCCCCATAATTTTGAGCATGGCGATGTTCCACACATTGAACTACATATATAAATTCCACAAATTACACACTTTTGAATAATATTACAGCAAAAAAACAGAGAAGAAACGAACGAGAAACATCAAAATAATTGTGAAAAATTATAATCGCGGCAACTGCCACCCCACGGTGTGGCAGGGTCGAGTGACCCCGATCTCTTCATCGCTCAGCGCCCATAATTTGCTCAACTTCTCGGCTCCATCGCGGCTAAAGTATGTCACATGCAGTATTTTTTTTTTAGTTTCCCATGATCAGAGACCGCATTTTAACAATATAAGAAGAGAAAATAATTTTTTGCAAAAAACTTAATTTTGGCGCACTATGGGAATGTCATATCTTAACGGCGCGCAGCACGCGGCCTTCTTCTCACAGAACTATCTCCTTCCACATATGAACTGACCTCTCACAGAAGTATCTTCCACATATGAACTGACTTCTCACAGAAGTATCTCCTTCCACACATGAACTGACTTCTCACAGAAGTATCTCCTTCCACATATGAACTGACTTCTCACAGAAGTATCTCCTTCCACACATGAACTGACTTCTCACAGAAGTATCTCCTTCCACATATGAACTGACTTCTCACAGAAGTATCTCCTTCCAGGTAAAGGCCATAGCGAATCATCAGTCTTGGATTCACCAAGATGAGGCTCTACTAAAATTAGGTCTGCCACTGAGCTTGCAAGCAGATACTGGCTGTTGTAAACATTGCATACTTAAAGCTGCTAACCACATTTTGTTTATAGAAAGAGTCAAGGCTCTCCACAAGCAAGCTAAGAAAGATGCTCGAAGAGAACATGACAGGTTGGTTTTATATTTTATTATGGTTGTATTGCACAGTTGTGTTTTTTCTTAGTTGAAATATAGTTTTTCTGTGGGGAGCCCCTAAGGCTCCCCGGGGCCTTCCAGGCTGATGTATATGTATTAGACCATGGCATCAGTCGATGGAGTTCTTGCCTACCAGGGACCATAAGCCAGAACCTGGCCCCCTCAGAGAGGCATGAGGAGCAATGGCCTATAGAAACCCCCATGTATTTAGAAACAATCAATGCCTGCCATCGACCGGGGTTTGGCACCCAGAAAGGTAGGCATAACAAAACAAACCCTACATGGTAAAAATTGCTACCTAAAACCGAACAGGGAGGCAGATCTCCCAAACTAAAACAAGCAGTTTCCCAGACTAAAACAAGCCGGCCGCTCTAGCAATCACTTCCCCGGCTGATGTGGACTGTGGCGATCGTCGATTCTGGCCTCTGACTCTTTGCAGTTCTGTTCCTTGTGGTGTAATTTTGTGGTGTGTGGTGTGCAGGCCAGGAATAACTGATCAGTACTGGGGCTGCATGCACTTAGAGCCACCTTCCCTAGGCATCCTGTAAGTACTACCTTTGCGTCTTGGGGTTCCCTTCCTCAGGGCGTTTGGGTAACTGCTTCCGTAGGGGTCTGTTGCTGCTCAGCAATTGCCCGCCCTAGGGGCCAGCTGGGGTTTTTTGTAGCCACCGTTTGGCCTTGGGTAGGAAGTAGTATCATTGCTGGTAGGGGTGCAAGATATTGTACAGCTTGTCTCCCATTATACACAGCCTCCGGTTCTTTTCCTCCTGGGGACGTTGTGCGCTTTTTTTTCTGGGGGGAGCCCCTATGGCGAGCCAGAACCTGCCCCCCCCCCCTCAGAGAGGCACGGGGAGCAATGGCCTATAGAATTGCACATGTGATTTGGAGCATTCTATATCTACCAATAACTGGGACAGGCACCCAGAAAGGTAAGCGCCACAAAATAAACCCCTATTCTGGTTAACAACAAAAATTGACAAACGAGTGGACAGAACTCCCCCAGAAAAACGAACTAACAAGCATGACGTCACACGAGCCGCGCCGCATGTCTGCGCAGCTCCCCCCTCCCCGGGAGGGGGAAGGGGGAGCCCCAGACCCCCACGCTGGCGATCCCCGTCCCAGTTCCTCGGCTGATGGGATAGTGCATGGTCGTGTGGCTCCAGCTCAGGTCTTGTCTCAGTGCTGTGACTTGTTTGCAGTGCTGCTCTTCCGGTGGTTGTGTGAGCTGGGAGTAGTATTCTCAGGTACTCGGGCTGCATGTGCTTAGGGTCACCTTCCCTGAGTGCCCTGTAAGTACCGCCCTTGGGGCTTGGGGTTGCCTTCTACAAGTCGCCTTGGGTCTACCTCTGTTGGCTTTTCGCTGCTTGGCGTTTGGCCGCCCCGAGTGTTTGGGGGTTTTCCTCCCTTGTTTACCTTGGGGTAAGTGGTAGTTATAGCACTGGTGGGGCGCAGGGTACTGTGTAGCTAGTTTTCACCTATAACAGCGGCCGGCTCTGTTCCCTCTGGGTATATTGTCTACTTATGTGGTTTTTCTTTTATATTTGTTTTTGCCTGGTAGGAGGGTCTGCCTTGTGTTCCCCCCCTCCCCCTTTATATTAGCTGCTTCGCCCTCACGGGTGAACACATCCTGTGGGTTCAGCTTTAGCAGTTTGCTTGGTAGTTTGGGGTGCCGGTTAGCAGTGCCCTGCCTGGGATAACCCTTAGCAGACCCAGTCTAGGGGCCCTGGAAAACCCCCCGGGGGCTCTCGGGTCTGATTGTCGAGACCCTTGCGTCTCCTCTCGCTTTGTGCGAGTTGAGGGTTGCTCTTTTCCTTTGTCTCAGGGTGACTCTCCTTGTTTTTGCCTCCGTCATGCTGCCTGTTGGGTCGGTGACACATTCGACCCTGAGTCCTGCGAGCTTGGTTGCTTGTTCGTGACTCCATTCACCCAGTCTGCTGATGNGTATTGCAGGGAGTGTCCTCTGACTTATTACCGAATAATGATTACAGTTGTGGATGACTAAAATGTATATTCTTAAACCTCTGATTAGGTTAGGTGGGGATGGTTAGTCTAGCCATTTTGAATAATAACATCAAAAACAGTAAATATGCAAGTAGGACGCTAAAGGCCGCATTGGCCATCTGGTGACGTCGTACATAGTTGAACAGTCAGGTGCTGTGGTGCCTTAACACCTATTTGTTAATGGGAGCTAATACCCTATCCCCATACTGAGGTTGCTTTTCGTGATGTCGCTAAACAACAACAACTGGTCTGTAAAATGTATTTGTTATATAATAAGTTAGGTTAGGATGGTTTGATAGGGTTTATGAAATGAATAACAAAATATGAGCAATGGGCGAAAATACGAGCAAAGGTAACAATATCGTCTCTGATGAAGCACAGAGTACAGTTGAGGTATTGAGAGTGATTAAGAGTTCGCACTAATGTGTGAACCTCTTGGGATCCGCATTTAGCACGTTGGCTAGAAGCTTTGAGCTCATTGGCGCCTCGCACTGCATTAGGGATGATGACGCCAGTAAGAAGGTGACTGCAGAAGGCCTTATTTCAAAACATGAGAGGCTTGCTTTTACTCATTGTTGTTTATGTACACTGAATGAGTATTTTGACTTGTTATATTCTACAGCAAGGTGTGGAGAGGCATGTTTTTTGAGCGAATGTGAGATGTGCATATATATTTATGCATGTGCAAATATATTTATGCGTTTATGCAGCAATATTGGATTACTACTGAAATCGCATTGAAGTCACCACGCCTGGCAGGGGACTGTCTTCATACAAATGGATGATAGTGGGGTTTCATTTTTATTTTGCCCTATGCTTAATAAGCAATCTCCGAAGAAAGATTGACAAAGCCTAAATTACATTCTCTAGAAAGGTGAAGAAATAGAGGTGACATGATAGAGCTGTGACTGAATGGACATGATAAAGGGGGGATATTAATAGCCTATTAATACTATAAACACGAGACAGAACACGAAATATTGGGTATAAATTGGATAAGTTTCAAATTTAGGAAAAAGAACTGGGTAAATACTGGTTCGCTAACAGGGGTGAACTCTAAGATACATGATGGTTCATACTCTGTGCTGCTCCCACTTGCTTCATACGAATAAGAGATAGTGGACTTCAACCATTTCTATGCTCAATAAACGATCCTTGGCAAGACACTATAAATATATAACTTCCAGATATGTAAGGGTTGGGAATAAATACAACAGAAAATAGGCTTATACAGAGAAGATGAAGACTGAGTGACGTCACTGACCATTAGCGATGTCTGTACAGGGTCACCGAGGTAACGAAAAAGGCACGAGACAGGGAACGACCTTTTAATCCCTTCGAACAAAATGGCCGGGGGCCCAGGAGCGAACCTTTTATTCTCCCTTTTGGGAAAATCACATATGTTGAATGAGAGCGCGCGATTAATGAATGAAAATATTAGGAGAGTACGAGGTACTAATGAATAAAAAATGAAAAACAAACACTGGGATAGAGACAGCTGTTGGAAAAATTGAAAAAAAACTACGGGAAATCGCGACCGTTGGGGAAAAAATGAATACCCCCTGATGCAAGTCACGACCGTTGGGGAAAAAATGAATACCCCCATGATGCAAGTCACGACCGTTGGGGAAAAAATGAATACCCCCATGATGCAAGTCACGACCGTTGGGGAAAGCAAAACAGTCGTGACTTGTCTCGTTTCCCACTACTAAAGTGGGGGAGTATATGGGAGTATGGGGGGGGGGGAAAGTGGGGGCCATGACACTTGAGGGTGGAGACGTTTCTTACCTTATCCTGAAGGATGTGGCCACAAGGGCGCCTCGTCCTATGAGGCCTATGGACTGGGCCATGACAAGAGAATCGCTGCACGAAGGATTGTAACTGTCGACAGTTACGTAACACATGTACAGGCCTGAATGTCCTTTACACCCTGAACTGTGACGAGTTAACACTGTGGCACGTACATTAACACTGGAGTTAACGCACACTTTTCCTTGTTATTCTTCACTTAACGCACTGTTAGAACACGTAAGACAAGAAACGAACACTGGAACTGCCCGCGCTAGTTACAACACACACACAAATTGTCCTGTGAAAAACTGTTAACTCTCCAACTATTGTCAACATTATAACATCTACATGCAGGCGAAGAGTCACAATAACGTGGCTAAAGTATGTTGACCAGACCACACACTAGAAGGTGAAGGGACGACGACGTTTCGGTCCGTCCTGGACCATTCTCAAGTCATCACAATCGACTTGAGAATGGTCCAGGACGGACCGAAACGTCGTCGTCCTTTCACCTTCTAGTGTGTGGTCTGGTCAACATTATAACATCTAGTCTTCTAACTCACTGCCGGTACCGAGTACATGTGTTTAGTTTTCGTATAAGTTATACCGAAAGTTTATTTGCCTCTCATCACAACACGTTCACACCCAACCATATCAAGCGCTGTAATGATCGGATGCGCCGCAGTGGAGCCTTTACCCAGTCTTCATTGCCAATTTCAAATGAATCTGCTCGTTAACCTATTCGAACTTTCTTCTTTCTTTATTACGCACCCCATACCCATCCCGTGGGCAGTGGGGGAAAGCGTTACAGAGGCACATAACGGGTTCAGGAACTGAACCCCACAGTTTGTTTAGGAAAGAAAGTGACATTGTTGTGGAGATAGTTACACAATTCTTAATTTCGAAGCCACGAAATATTAACTACTACGCTCAGTGACTATGTTCGAAGCTCAGTTCACTAAAAGCTTCCACCCATGAACTTTAAAGGAAATAATTCAGTCAATCTTCGTAAACATTGGCTAAATGTTTTTTTAATCCACCTGCCTCCTTCTCAGTTTATAAATGTTTATATAAATGTTCATAAATTTATATTAAAAATGATAAAGATAAATAATAAGGACCTGCCCGAAACACTGCACGTATGTAACTGGGGAGCTTCCAAAGTCATGGACCAACAGTCTAATTATTCCCATTCCCAAACCAAACCAGCAGAGTGCTTTTCACCCAATCTCCCTCACTAGTTGTCTCTGTAAGTGTCTTGAGAGGATGGTTCTCAACCGTCTCCTTTACAGCATTAGTAACATGTTGTCTCCCCAGATATATGGCTTTACGCATGGAAAGAGTGTACATCACTGTATTACCACATTCCTCACCCTGCATACTGATAGGTCATACACCACTTTCCTAGATCTTAAGCCAGCCTTTGACATTGCTAACCCACACGTCATTCTGAGCGAACTTGCTAAAATGAATGTTGGAGGATGGCTTCTACGGTGGATAAGAGGCTATCTATCCAACAGGAAGTCATCTGTACTGTTCCAAGGGCATAGGAGTGTAACGAGAGATTTTGAACTTGGCACTCCACAGGGAGGTGTCCGTAGTCCTACTCTGTTCAATGTGTTAATCAATGCACTTTTAAACTCAGTAACTAGGAGACCCAGCGAACACATCATTAGCTATGCGGATGATATACTGATCCACACCAATGGGTATACCAACACCCAAAATGTTCTGAACTCTGTATTGCACACATGTCAGGAACTAGGCTTGGTCATCACAGTAAAGAAAACAAAGATCCTGAACCGACGCCCACCCGACGGGGTGGGGCCGTTCGCAAAATGCAGTTGCATGATGGCTCTCTGCTCGACTATGTAACCAAATACAAATACCTTGGTCTTGAAGTTCCACTGTACCGCAATGTTGTAGCCAGACTGGGTCGCCAATGTAGAGAGAGGCTCCGTGCTCTCAAGGCTGTGGCAGGCTACCATCCAAGCTATGGTGCAAATGTGAGAATTGTCAAAATAATGTATCTTTCATATATTAGGTCTCTGATTGGTTATGCTGCACCCATGCTTGCTCTAGTGCCTGAGAGAATGCTTGGAGGCTGGAAAAGATGCAAAATGAAGCCATGAGGAATATCCTCGGATGCCCCCGTACAACTAAATTACTAAACATGAGGAAGGAACTGAATATTTCATGTGTAAGTGATCGTATCATTGAAATTAATGCTTTAATTGGTATCAAGATGCTTAGGCTAACCCATCCTAACCCCTGCACTGAAGCCCTCCAAGCCTTCTTCCTTGATGGTCAGCATCCCTCCAAATGGATTACTGTAGCTGCCAATGTGCTCATAATGTATAACTTTCATCACCCCTACCAAGAGAGACAACAACAACACTTTCCTGCCCCATGGGAGATCACTCCTTTCCAAATTATTGTCCCCCCTTTCCCACCCAAGAAGCTGATTAAAGAACAAGCCTTGCTTCGACAAGAAGCAAAGTATAATGCCTTAAGCCAAATTGATACTTTAGTCAGAGAGCGCTCCCTTTCCCAGATTATTTACACTGATGGATCCTTGCATCAGTCCTATGGTGCAGCTGGAAGTGCAGTTGTTGTGACAGGGAGAGATGGTTCCTTCTCCCATGAGTGTGGAGCGCGTCTCAGTAACTGGGCCTCCACTCTTCAAACAGAATTGGTTGCCATAATCCTTGCACTCCAGCGCGTATATGAATCCAAAGTTGACACGCTAATTGTAAGTGACTCCTTGTCATCCTTGACTGCCCTCAGCTCCCCAAAGCATAACTGTGACGTTCTTATATCTGAAGCTAGACACAGATATAATGAAATAATCAATGATGGAGTCAGAGTTTGTCTCCTGTGGATTCCTTCCCATATTGGTCTCCGAATGCATGATAGAACTGATGAGTTGGCCAAGACTTTTGCTCGTAAAGTGGGAGTTGAATACCAACTTGGACTGCCTTTGAGCAGCCTGAGGGCAGCAATATCCCAGAAACATCAACTAAATTTCGGAGACTTGAGGCAAAGTGAAATTCACACCAGTTACTCCATCTATCATCATTCTATTATGCAGGAAGAACCGCACGTCTATGGGGCATCCAATAATGCTAGCAGACTTCTAGATGTTACCACTGCTAGGCTTAGGCTCGGCTACAAGTACCTCTGGGAATTTGTAACATCTACTGATGTAGATTTGACTAAATGTAAACTCTGTCAGCAGAACTATTCGCATACTTTGCGTCATTATATAATGGAATGTGAAAAAATCGCGGAATTTAGAGATAACACCATCAATAGTGTGTAAGAAATGTGTAAGTACTTCATTCATAATGATGTGCTGCCCGAAATCTTAGCGAAGTATCCAAAATTTGCTTACTGTAGGTAATGCATGCACATGACTGTAAAGCTGCCGCCGCCCAGTTGGGTGGGTGTAGAGCACATGACTGTAAAGCTGCCGCCCAGTTGGGTGGGTGTGGAGCACATGACTGTAAAGCTGCCGCCCAGTTGGGTGGGTGTAGAGCACATGACTGTAAAGCTGCCGCCGCCCAGTTGGGTGGGTGTAGAGCACATGGCTGTAAAGCTGCCGCCGCCCAGTTGGGTGGGTGTGCAGCAAGACTAGTAACTGTGTGACTCACCATAGATGTAAAGTGCCTTGTATAGTGACTGTTGTGAGCCTCTTGTTGAATCACTTGTGACACAAAAGATTATTGATGGGTTTACTTGTGTGGGTGATTAAATATATATGTGTATGTATATATGTATACGTATAAATATATATATATATATATATATATATATATATATATATATATATATATATATATATATATATATACATACATATATACACACAAACACTGGCTGTCTGACCCCTGACACATTGAATTATTAATTTCCAATCTAAGGGAACTATCCCTGGGTCCAGAAATTTTCTGAAAAGGAGTATTATTTCTTAATAAAAGATAAGATTAAAAACAATGTGTATCACTCGTTACTAATGTTACATTAAATCTCGTATCCGTAAATGAGTAATTGGAGCATAGTTCGAGAAGTTCGTTTACACGCAGGTCGCCATTTTAGCTTTAAGGTCCTTATGTGAGACGTAGAATCCACAAGATTTCATAAATGGATATAACTGAAGAAGCTGCTATGAACTGTGGCTGTATTCATTCATTTTTAAATGTTTGTGAAATTTAAATTAAATATAAGTATTTTTGTAGTATATATATGTTAAAAACATTTGGACAATTTAAAGGTTATATTATTGTTATCCTTAATGTGGTTCCTGAATGATTGTTGGTGTTTACGCGGGGTCATGAGACATTCAACCAGTCAGCGAATATTTGGCTGATAAATACCTTCCCCGGATGTGACAGTGAGATGAAACACACACAAAGGCGATCATTAACATTTTAAGTTAAAATGAAAGAAAAGTATGTTGGTTATTATGTTTCTGTAATGAGGAGACAGTAGGCGAGGGTGGCTTTAGCATGGCTCTCAAAGTGTATTCTGAAAGTTTGTGTTTTTGTTTGAAAGGGCTCCTTATTGTATTTAATTTTCATGTTACATTAATCTCTGTGGTTTGTACGAAGCTGACATATTGCTGTGTAATGAGAATTTGTATTCTTAGAGGTGAAAGTCGCCAGTGGGAGAGTAAGACTATAGCTGAGCACATTGTTGTGTTGTGGTCACACACATGACTGTATAGCTGGGCACATTGTTGTCTTGTGGTCACACACATGACTGTATAGCTGGGCACATTGTTGTCTTGTGGCCACACACATGACTGTATAGCTGGGCACATTGTTGTCTTGTGGTCACACACATGACTGTATAGCTGGGCACATTGTTGTCTTGTGGTCACACACATGACTGTATAGCTGGGCACATTGTTGTCTTGTGGTCACACACATGACTGTATAGCTGGGCACATTGTTGTCTTGTGGCCACACACATGACTGTATAGCTGGGTACATTGTTGTCTTGTGGTCACACACATGACTGTATAGCTGGGCACATTGTTGTCTTGTGGTCACACACATGACTGTATAGCTGGGCACATTGTTGTCCTGTGGTCACACACATGACTGTATAGCTGGGCACATTGTTGTGGTCACACACATGACTGTATAGCTGGGTACATTGTTGTCTTGTGGCCACACACATGACTGTATAGCTGGGTACATTGTTGTCTTGTGGCCACACACATGACTGTATAGCTGGGCACATTGTTGTGTTGTGGCCACACACATGACTATAGCTGGGCACATTGTTGTGGTCACACACATGACTGTATAGCTGGGTACATTGTTGTCTTGTGGCCACACACATGACTGTATAGCTGGGCACATTGTTGTCTTGTGGTCACACACATGACTGTATAGCTGGACACACATTGTTGTGGCCACACACATGACTGTATAGCTGGGCACATTGTTGTGTTGTGGTCACACACATGACTATATAGCTGGGCACATTGTTGTGGTCACACACATGACTGTATAGCTGGGTACATTGTTGTCTTGTGGCCACACACATGACTGTATAGCTGGGCACATTGTTGTCTTGTGGTCACACACATGACTGTATAGCTGGGCACATTGTTGTCCTGTGGTCACACACATGACTGTATAGCTGGGCACATTGCTGTCTTGTGGTCACACACATGACTGTATAGCTGGGCACATGTTGTCTTGTGGCCACACACATGACTGTATAGCTGGGCACATTGTTGTCTTGTGGTCACACACATGACTGTATAGCTGGACACATTGCTGTCTTGTGGTCACACACATGACTGTATAGCTGGGCACATTGTTGTCTTGTGGTCACACACATGACTGTATAGCTGGGCACATTGTTGTCTTGTGGTCACACACATGACTGTATAGCTTGGTACACATTGTTGTCTTGTGGCCACACACATGACTGTATAGCTGGGCACACATTGTTGTGGTCACACACATGACTGTATAGCTGGACACATTGTTGTCTTGTGGCCACACACATGACTGTATAGCTGGACACACATTGTTGTGGTCACACACATGACTGTATAGCTGGGCACATTGTTGTCTTGTGGCCACACACATGACTGTATAGCTTGGCACATTGTTGTCTTGTGGTCACACACATGACTGTATAGCTGGGCACATTGTTGTCTTGTGGCCACACACATGACTGTATAGCTGGGCACATTGCTGTCTTGTGGTCACACACATGACTGTATAGCTGGGCACATGTTGTCTTGTGGCCACACACATGACTGTATAGCTGGGCACATTGTTGTCTTGTGGCCACACACATGACTGTATAGCTGGACACATTGCTGTCTTGTGGTCACACACATGACTGTATAGCTGGGCACATTGTTGTCTTGTGGTCACACACATGACTGTATAGCTGGGCACATTGTTGTCTTGTGGTCACACACATGACTGTATAGCTTGGTACACATTGTTGTCTTGTGGCCACACACATGACTGTATAGCTGGGCACACATTGTTGTGGTCACACACATGACTGTATAGCTGGACACATTGTTGTCTTGTGGCCACACACATGACTGTATAGCTGGACACACATTGTTGTCTTGTGGCCACACACATGACTGTATAGCTGGGCACATTGTTGTCTTGTGGCCACACACATGACTGTATAGCTGGACACACATTGTTGTGGTCACACATATGACTGTATAGCTGGGTACACATTGTTGTGGTCACACACATGACTGTATAGCTGGGCACATTGTTGTCTTGTGGTCACACACATGACTGTATAGCTGGGCACACATTATTGTAGTCACACACATGACTATAGCTGGGCACACATTGTGGTCTTGTGGTCGCACTGTACAGTTATTGTTATAATTATGGATTCTACTGTAATGACTCGTGCATTTTGTGTATTGTCAAAAAAGGCAAAATGTGATCTTCGTTACAGTGAAATAAGAACGTATATAACCTTTACCTTGCATAAAAATTGTGAGTTTATTGAATCACCTGTCACACCTTAGGCCTGAATATATTTCAAGACCAAAAAAACTATTTTCTTTAAATATGTTCTTTATGAAAATTTATAGATGTAGACCGACACATCTTTAGATTTTCATGAAGAACTTATTTTAAGATACTATTGTTTTGGTCTTTAAATATATTCAGGCCTTATCTTAAGGTTATCTTGAGATGATTTCAGGTCTTAGCATCCCCGCGGCCCAGTCCTCGACCAGGCCTCCTTTTTGTTACACACCCCCCAGGAAGCAGCCCGTAGCAGCTGTCTAACTTCCAGGTACCTATTTACTGCTAGGTGAACAGGTGCATTAGGGTGAAAGAAACTCTGCCAAATTTGTTTCCGCCTCCACCGGCGGAAATGTAGGTAAATAGGTACACATTGATCGAATCCGAAACGCTGTCCACTCAGCTGTCAGGCCCCTAAGGTCAGGCAACTGTTAGGCCTAAGGTATGACAGTTGATTGATTTTCTTACTACTGTTTATTAAGCTAGATATGAATTCAATAGATTATATAATGATAGGATAGACACTTAGAAAAAAGCTGTATTGCAAAACAAAGTAGTGTGGCTAAGAACAAGTGTTGCTACAGCCAATGGCTACACTGTTGGTCACTGGACACAAAGTTAGTGACAAAAGTTTATTGTAAATTATATGAATAAAAAATTAAATGTTCTATAAAATGACACTGGAATAAACACTATATGCATTGCCATTGTAGGTAACTAAAAATGATATCTGGAGTTTCATCTCATAATGAAGCGTCGTGATACATGTCACTGGTATCCAGATGGTGTGAGATATCCCATTCATTAGGGAATTTTATCAGAATTTTATAACCATGTATATTATAGTCTATATTATGGCTCCATTTGTTTCCATACTATTAGACAACAATACTAGAATAACAGATCAAGCTGTTAAATGTTTGACCTCATCTGTGTTTATAGTCTAGTGTTCAGAGGTGTCAGCTGTCCCAGCGCTTTGTGGAAAATTCTCAGCATCTACTGAGCTATTACAAAATGTGGTAGCAGGGTGTGTCAGTAAGCTTTAATGGTGATTACATGTGTTTGATTAATTTTTTCGCTTCCCATGGGTCTAGCTGGATTGACAGGATACATACAGCAAAGTGCTGCAGCTATGCCCAGTCCATCAACAAAAACAAACGTCCAGAATTAGATACTGGACATCCATGTTTGGCAACGCATTTCTTGGTAACCATTAACTGTTAAGGTTAAATAATAATAAAGAAGGTAGCATTCATTGGTGGCATTTTTAATTGACTAGGAAAATTTATTTTTGGTCTCTGGAGACTAAATTTGGCCAATTTTAGTATTGGTCTTGAACAGCCTGAATCATTATCCATAATGCACCTCTCTAGCTGTCTACTCCAGTGTCATGCTGTACAGTACATTACTATATGTTATTGGAATGTTATGCAATATTGTTCAAAGTAAGGTGGTTATAATTTAGATTATAATACAGATGTTTATGCAGAGCTCTACTAATGAAACTCCTTTGAAAATGGTTGATATTGGCCTAGCTACCTAGTCAGTAACTGGTGCTAAAGGTCCTGATCTCTTAGCATTCATTGAAAATTCAGCCTCCAGTATAAATGTAATTACTTAAGTGTAATTACAGAATGAGAGCTACGCTTGGGGTGTCCCGTCTGTCCGGTACTTTGTCATGTGACGCTTTGAAACTACATACTGGCAGTTTTGGCATCCACTACCTTCTCAATTAATTTGTTCCAACCATCTACCACCCTGTTTTCAAAAGGGAACTTTCTAATGTTTTCTCAGTATTTAATATTGAACAGTTTATGAAGCAAAATTGTTGTTGATCCATGACTACCTCTTGACTCCAGTTCAGTCCTTTTAAAACTTTTGGTTGCGATAGGAGGTTGCACTTTCCCAAAGATACTCATTCACTGCTAAAGGCAAGTTTTATCAGATTGCCCTAAAAAGTAGTTTCAGCATCTTGTATCATTCATTGAGGTGGGTCGGTTATGTGGATTGAGAAGTATATTAGATTTTTATAATAAATCTTTTAATACACTGATTACTGATTAAGTGCCATACTACCTAGTGTCATCAGTTGTGGAGTTCTTTTTGTCTACCAGGGACCACGAGCCAGAACCTGGCCCCCCTCTGAGGTGCAGGGAGTGATGGCCTATGATCACTTTAGATTTAAAGGATATCATCTTTGACATCACCAGGGAAGGCACCCAGAAAGATAGGTGAATCAAAACAAACCACTGCTGGTTTAAAAATGCGACTAAAGCCCCCCAAGTGCCAAAAGAACTCCCCCAATAATAAAAGAAACAACCAAAACTTAGTGAAACTAGCTCCCTGCTAGTTAACTCCACCTCCCCGCTCATTGGGGGGTAGGAGGGAGCTGGCCTGGGGAACCCTGGCTGATATTCTTCAGTTCTTTACAGATGTGCTTACCTGGTAGACGTGTTGCTCTAGCTCCTCTTTCCCATTTTACTTGGCATTTTCTTGCCTTTTAGGCAGTGTTTTTACATGAAAGTGTGCGTTAGCCAGAAGTTTTAGTGTGGCGGAGCTGCATGTGCTCAGGGTTTATTTCCCTGTGCACCCCTTATATGGTCAGGATTCTCTTCCCTGGGGCCTTTGGGAGATGCCCGAATCTTAGTGGACCTCCTTCCTTTGGGTGGTCCTCGCTCTTAAGAGGCCCAGAAACTGAAACTTTCTGAAGAGTGCACTGAAACTTCCTCAAATACACTTCATTTTTTTTGTGCATAATCTCCATGGTAAATGCTCCAACTTTTCTTAATGGATCAACATCATACTATGAAAAGAAAAAAGTTAAAAAAATAATAATAAGTAAAAATAATTCACAATTTCAAATTGCTATAAATGCCTTATAATGTCACCAATTGTTATTTTATTCATTATGGTCTTAGAATGACGTATAACGTTCATTCTCCTCTGATGGAATTATTGTTTAACCCCTTAACTGTGTTGCCTCCAAATATGACATCCCCGCAGTGCGCAGGAAATAAATTCTCTTAAAAAAATTCTTTTTCTTTTTAAAGTGTCAGAAACCCTTCCCTCAGTATGAGTATGTAGAAAAAAAATCGAAATTGTACTTACTTTGGCTGCTATGGGGTCTGTAAGTTGGGGCGTGACGTCATCATTCCCTGTGTGCCCGTGCCGTAAGCTCCCGGGGCCGGTGGGGCGCTCGGGGCGGGGCACGCGAGTTGCCACGAATATATTTTTGTTCATTTTTTTCTCACAGTTCCAAATACATTTTATTTGTTTTTATGTGCTAATCCTATGTATAATGAACACGTACACTATATTATGGCAGTAAAACATCCGTACTGTCCGAAGACATTGTGTTACGTGCATGACACTTGTGTACACATATGCTGCACATATTTACTATGTATCATGCTAATTTATGTATAAATACGATCTATTTACACACTATACACTGTCACACACTATATTCATTCACCATCAACACATTCAGAACACCTCGAGTGAGAGCAGCCACACCCAGCCAGTCTCCCTCACTCCAACATCTTACTCGCCATAGAACATATTTACACGTTATATATACCTATCTACATGTTTTATTTACCAGAACTATGCAAGTAAGCCGGTATTGTGTCCAAACAGTACAGTGGCCACCATACACTGCATGAGAAATCAGACAGCAGACGACACTACGATTAAAACGTCACCTCCCTCACCAAAATAGCTCGTATGGGCCAATAGCAGCTGCCTCGTATGAGTCAATAGCAGCTGCCTCGTATGGGCCAATAGCAGCTGCCTCGTATGGGCCAATAGCAGCTGCCTCGTATGGGCCAGTAGCAGCTGCCTCGTAAGGGCCAATAGCAGCTGCCTCGTAAGGGCCAATAGCAGCTGCCTCGTATGGGCCAATAGCAGCTGCCTCGTATGGGCCAATAGCATCTGCTATTGGCCCATACAAGAACTATGGACCTATACAGAACACGACAGAACATGGACGAGACAGAGCACGAAACAATGGGTATAAATTGGATAAGTTTAGATTTAGGAAAGACTTGGGTAAATACTGGTTCAGTAACAGGGTTGTTGATTTGTGGAACCAATTGCCACGTAACGTGGTGGAGTTGGGGTCCCTTGATTGTTTCAAGTGTGGGTTGGACATGTATAGGAGTGGGATTGGGTGGTTATAAATAGGAGCTGCCTCGTATGGGCCAATAGGCCTTCTGCAGTTACCGTTGTTCTTATGTTCTTAGCTCCTATCAACATGCTCCTGTTGCTGTTATGAAAAGTCACACAGCAGACAGCAGACGATGCTACGATTACAGCATAACCTCCCTCACCAAAATAGCTCCTCTCAACATTATCCTGTTGCTGTTCTTACACTATATACACACACACTGTATATATACCCATGTACATATGTGTTGCCCATAGCGAACCACTAAGCTAGTATGGTGAGCAAAACAAGAGTGGCTGCCCCACACACACAATGAGGCTACCTCAATTCTCACCCTCCCTCACCAAAATTCCTCCTTCCACAATACTATGCACAATGCTAATTATTACCACAATCCTGCTATTATGACAATCCTGGTCACTAATTCCTGTAAATGAATAATTGATTACACGTTTATTTTGAAAAGGAACCTAAGAAGTCATTTGAAGATTCCTAGATGGACGAAATAATGCTCTGGTGCTGTGGCTAGTGCTGTGAACATCGTGAACAGCATTGAATCACTGATATTTGAACGTTGTACCCAGTCATTATCACACTCAGGCTCTTCTATAATACTATCATGGCTAAATAATACAAGTTATATATATATATTTTGACATTATTAGGTGATGCTGTGGTCACACGCTGAACAGCAGTGCTGTGCGCTCATGCTGCGAGCGCCAGCCTTGGTTGCTCACTCACTACTGAGGCTCCTACACCCGGGAATGTGGACCACGATTTTTTTGAAAGATGGAGTCTGTTTACAAGAGCCCTGAGGAAGCTGATGTGAACCCCATGTAGCCGCAGGAGTTTTGAATGGAACGTGAAAAATACAAATAGCTGGAGGTGCGTTGCGCAAACCAGACATGAGCCTGCAGGCGCGTTGCGCAGTTTAAGGGTTAAGAATATAGTTTACTGTAAAACATTTTTTGAATATGGCCATCCAAATATGTGCCAAATTAATACACAAAATATTTATACTGTAACTCCAAACTTTATGACTAAATGATTCAGAGGAAACCTTAGAACTAAGAACTTTGCACATAATATGTAAAAATAGTGAGAATCGGTCAGAAACTGAAGTTTTTATTAGTTCTCAAAGTTGAAAATGTTGTTCATAGAGAAAAATGCATTTAAAGTTCTCTACAATGAATATAGTACTGCACTATTAATTTATGACATATCTTGTAAGTTTTAATTAAAATTGCTGAGATTTGTAGTGGAAAATGTGTAAGTGGTAGGTCAGTATGTGTTGAAATGAAGTAAAAAAAAATAACCCCTAAAAAACAAAATATAGGGATAACTGTAAAACAGACATATAAATAGGAGCTGCCTCATATGGGCCAATAGGCCTTCTGCAGTCACTTTCATTCTTATGTTCTTATGTTTTTATAATGAAACATATTTATTGCAGTAACTTTATTACCCATATGTAAGTGATAAGACCCTCATCTGGTCCTCAGTCATCAATACAAGCTAAATAAAAAAGAGAATAGAGTATGAACTCTGTAAATAAATTGGCCAAAAAATAAATAAAAGTCACAACTTCTGCCACCTGTCACCTGTGGCTGAATAACATGTTGATCAATTTCGTTCCAACTTAACATGCTTAGTACCGGATATGCATTTTCCAAGATGTAGAAGTCACAACAAAATCCGAATAAAAACAAAGAGGAAAAAAGATAAATAAAAAAAAAAAAAAAACACTAAAAAAAAAGTGCTTGTCAGCTTTTCATACAAAGGGACATAAGAAATATTGCCATTGGGCAATGTATTTATATGATATATAATAGAATACAACATAATAACATACTAGCTCATAATTATGTGTGAAATCTGGTCCTCCAGGTGGCATCAGCGGTACTGTATATCCATTTTGTAAACCCCTCCTTACTACTACTTGTCTTCCTTGTGCATCCGACAGGTGCTTGCATCTCTTTATCCCTGATTGCCAGTAAATTGGAGGTGTTATCATTATTATCAGTACCGGTTGCCACCCATCATGCACGCATTTATTTTGTAAACAATTTGTAAAAAAATCCATTTCTTAACATATTGGGCTGAAATTTTCACGATGCTGATGCCAAATAACGGGAGATTTGTTTAAAATTTTTCACTATATTTCATATTTTGAAAAGTTCCACATGCACCGGGCCCCTTAAGGTAGGCCAGGGGTCTTAGGCTGTATGTCTTGCGGGGGGGGGGGGGGGGGGGGTTTTTGGCTGGTGGGGCACACTGCGGTTGCACAGCCTGCACTTTCTACAAGGTTGTTTCAGGAGCCACCATTGTTTCTCCCAGACTGGTCATTCGCCACGGTCTAGTCTTTGGGGTTTCTTCTCTATTTTTCTGTGTGTTATTTTGGAGTTTTCCTTGGGGTCCTTCCTTTCACTTTATTAGGCTTAGCCTAGAGTGTGTGGAGTAGAATCCTCCTTGCTGCCCCTTGACTTTTCCTTAGGCCTGGTTGCCTGCATCGACAGGGTTTACCACTGTTACGGCCCCAGTACCTGGGCTTTCTGCAGGACTCATTCAGCCTACAGGCCTCGGAAAACCCCGCGGGCTCGGGGTACCATGGATACCTCTTCCGAGCCCGCTCTCACCGTGTGCAAATTTGAGGGTTGTTCGTCGCTGTTGCCACTCTGCACCCCCTCTTCCCTTCCCCAGTTGTTTTGGTTCACCCTTCCCCATGCCTCCGGCTCTGAAGCATCTGAGGGTTTCGGAATCGCGGCAGGGTTTAGCTCGGAATGCGACTTGGGCAGATTCAGGAGTTGCCCCCTTCTAATTCAGGTAATTCACTCTTACCTTAAGTGTACAGTGGAACCTCGATTAACGAGTGGCTCTATTAACGAGTTTTTCCAGTAACGAGCAAGCCACTCACAGCAAATTTGTCTCTATTGACGAGCTCGCCTCTATTAACACTTTCGCGCTTAGCGGACGAGCGTTAGCGTCCAATCTTTTTCACCTGATTCTGCCCTCCGGACTAGCGCGTGCGTCGAATGGTTAAATAATTGTATAAATTTTATGTATTATGCGATTTTCTTTTAGTTAGTCTCAAAATGTTCACCATGAAATTTACGTTTTTTCTAATAACCGAAGAGCTTATTAAAGAAAACGGCATGGCAGTGATTCATCTTGGTATAACAATTGTATGGCGCCGATATGCCGCCGCGGGTAACACTTCAGCCACTTCCAACCGTCTTGTGGGTTGGTTGCGACATTGATTCTATATTTATATGCATATGTCCATATAGAGAATTTTATTGCGGTTCCAATGATATCATAATCAATGATGTAGGATAAATGTGGTCATCGCAATCATTAAGAGAGTGGAAACATTTGTTGCTGTTTGGCGCTCTCGCCAAACAGTTTGGCGAGAGCTTCTGTTTCTGTTTGAACTGTTTCAAACAGTTTCTGTTTGGCAGTATTTTATATGTATGTTCTTATAGAGAATTCTATTGCGAACACAGTGATACCAAATTTAAATACGTAGGTCTACAATTAGTGTCAGGACAGTAAAAAGAGTAGACACTTTTCGCTCCTACCGCTTAAGCGCGCGACGCCCAAAGCACAGGTTCGCTCTCGTTTTTTACGCTGCGCCCAAAGCGCTAAAGTGTTAACGAGCGAAACCACATGGTGCTTCCTAGCGTCTCGTGGGTTCTCGCAAATTCTCGGACGCCTCCGACGCCAGTGTTGTTGTTTTATCTCACACGACAAGCATCCCTCTGGATTTATTTGCTCTTTTCTTTGGGTTTTTAGTGGTTTTGCGACTACAATTTGTAACACACGATGTCTCCAAAGAAGCTGCTTGCTAAAGATAGTGTTGTCAAGAGGAAGAAAGATACAATTACTGTGGATTTGAAGAAGGAAATTATAGCAAAGCATGAGTGTGGTGTCTGTGTGACTGATCTCACAAGGGAGTATGGCAGGTCCTCATCAACAATTTACACCATTAGTAAGGGAATGAGGAGGTAAGGGAGGATGCTGCCTCTTCCACTGACATCACCCTGGTCAAGCAGTGACAACCCAGTGTGTGAACATGTTTAATGACAATTTGCTGTCTCGTTTTATGGATATCCTAAAACAAAGACAAAAGCAATTGTCAATATAAAAGTTCTTTCCAAAAGTAGAGAAAAGAAGAGCCAGTGATAGTAAACCACAACCTGGTCCCAGTGGGGTGAAAATCCCAAGAAGAGAGAGCCCGCCTGACTCAGAGGTGGATTCTCCTTCCACACCATAACCCCTCTCCTCCATCCCACCTCCCCATCGTCTCCTTCAAGCCAGCAACGACTCTTCATAAGGTAAAGTAAACATTAAACAGTGCAACAAAACATTTATAATTACATGTGCAGTATTATATTTTGCATTAAAAAATGTCATACAAGTATGGATTTTTTGGGAGTGGAACGGATTAAATTTATTTCCTTTATTTTAAATTGGGAAATTTGTTAAAAAACGAGTTTTCCAGGTAACGAGCTCGGTGCCAGATCGGATTAAGCTCGTTAATAGAGGTTCCACTGTATTTACAGGATGAGAGCTACGCTCGTGGTGTCCCATCTTCCCTGCACTCTTTGTCATATAATGCTTTGAAATTACTGACGGTTTTGTCCTCCACCACCTTCTCACTTAACTTGTTCCAACCGTCTACCACTCTGTTTATAAAAGTGAATTTTCGTATATTTCTCCAGCAGCTTTGTTTCTTAAGTTTAAATCTATGACCTCTTGTTCTTGAAGTTCCGGGTCTCAGGAATTCTTCCCTATCAATTTTATCGATTCCTGTTACTATTTTGAACGTAGTGATCATATCGCCTCTTTTTCTTCATCTTCTAGTTTTGGCATATTTAATGCCTCTAACCTCTCCTCGTAGCTCTTGCCCTTAAGTTCTGGGAGCCACTTAGTAGCATGTCTTTGCACCTTTTCCAGTTTGTTGATGTGCTTCTTAAGATATGGGCATCACACAACCGCTGCATATTCCAGCTTTGGTCTAATAAAAGTCGTGAATAATTTCTTTAGTATTTCGCCATCCTTGTACAGTATTTAAAAGCAATTCTGAGGTTAGAAAGTGTAGCATAGGCTCCTCGCACAATGTTCTTAATGTGGTCCTCAGGTGACAGTTTTCTATCTAGAACCACCCTTAGATCCCTTTCTTTGTCAGAATTCTTTAAAGATTTCTCACATAATTTATAGGTTGTGTGGGGTCTATGTTCTCCAATTCCACATTCCATAACATGGCATTTATTAACATTAAATTCCAGTTGCCAAGTATTGTTCCATATACTTATTTTGTCCAGGTCTTCTTGAAGGGCATGACAATCATCTAGGTTTCTTATCTTCCCTATTATCTTAGCATCATCAGCAAACATGTTCATGTAACTCTGTAATCCCACTGGTAGATCGTTTATGTAGACAATGAACATTACCGGTGCAGGAACTGAACCCTGTGGTACTCCACTCGTGACATTCCTCCAATCCGATACCTTGCCTCTGATTACGGCCCTCATTATTCTGTCAGTTAGGAAATTTTTCATCCATGTTAGTAGCTTACCTGTCACCCCTCCAATATGTTCCAGTTTCCAGAACACCTCTTATGGGAACTCTGTTGAAAGCCTTTTCTGGGGGAGCCCCGTCGCTCCCCGGAGCTATCCCGGCTGATATGCTAATGTCAGACTTTGGCATCAGTCATGTGTATGGAGTTCTTAGGTCTACCGGGACCACGGCCAGAACCGGGCCCCCTCAGAGGCAAGGGGAGCAATGGCCTATAG
>WNGS01164447.1:4512963-4583659 GCA_020271785.1 Procambarus virginalis | reverse complement strand
AAGCCCCCTGTGTGATTGGAAGCATTCTATGTCTCAATCGACCGGGACAGGCACCCAGAAAGGTAAGCGCCCCAAAACAAACCCCTATTCTGGTTAAAATTGCTACCAAAAGTCGAACTAGTGGATAGAACTCCCCAAAAGAAAACAAGCAAACTAGTATGACGTCACACGTCACCGCGCCGCTGTCTGCGCAGCTCCCTCCCTCCCCGGGAGGGGGAAGGGGGAGCCCCAGACCTCATACGCCGGCTATCCACCCATCAGATTCTTCGGCTGATGCTATAGGCACGGTTATGTGCTCCGGCTCCAGTGGTTGTTTCAGCACTGTACCTAGCGTGTGGGGTCTGTTTTTCTAGGTGGTGCGTGAGCCGGGAGTGATTCTCCAGTACTCGGGCTGCATGCGCCTAGGTTCCCTTCCCTAGGTGCCCTGTAAGTACTGCCCTTGGGACTTGGGGCCACCTTCCACAAGTTCCTTGGGGTCTGCCCCTGCTAGCCGTTTACTGCTTGGTTTTCGGCCGCTCTTTGTGTGCTCGGGTGTTCTGTCTCCCTTGGTCGCCTTAGGGTAAGGGGCAGTTTTGCACTGGGGGGCGCAGGGTACTGTGCAGCTTGTCTTTTCCCAATCATAGCGGCCGGCTCTGTTCCGCTTGGGTATGCTGTCCTCTTGCGGGGTTTTGTTTTTCTTTTTGTTTATCTACCTGGTGGGGGGGTCTGCCTTCGTTCTTGCCCCTTGGGTCCCTTGTGTTCTGAGTATTTCTGGTGGCACCCCCTGCTAGGTCCCCGTGAGTGTACACATCCCGGGGGTTCAGTTCTTAGAAGTTGTTTGGTAGTTTGGGTGCCGGTTAGCAGTACTCCTGATTACCGCCTTCCCGCAGGGCCGGTTGCGCGTTTTCGGCCAGCGTGTCGTGCGCCGCGGAGTTTGTTTTGGTCTGGGCGGTGTGTGGTGCTGGTGTTAGACGCCTTTTGCTCCATGGCTCGCTTCGCCTCGTCCTCTTCTCCCTTGCCGCGGTATGTGCCCCTTCGCTCCGGGTGTCCTGGGTTCCAGTTTTGTGGGAGGCCGCCGAGGGTTTTTTCCCTGTGTCATGGGTGGGGGCCGCCTTCTCGCCTCTCACCTGCTCTCCTGCAGGTCTGGCTTTTTTTCGTCTTCACCTGGCGGTACTCCAGGTTCTTCTGGCTCGGTTGAGTCGTGTCACTTCGTGCCACCCGTTCGACGGACCATGGAGTTTTCTGCGGTCTGGGCATCTTTTGGCAGGGTGCTGGATGCGGTGTTATATGCCTGTCTTTATTTGGGTATCTTTTGTACGACTGAGACCGTTCGCACACCAGTTTCTGTCCCCCTTTTTCACCCCTTCTGTCCCACTCTTGTGCATGTCCAACCCATGCTAGGGTCATTAAGGGGTTCCACCTTTGTTAGTGTTATGAGGTGGGGGTTTGTGGTGTTGGTTCTGTACTCGCCTGGGTAGGGCTCCTGGCAGGCGCTCCTGGCTGTGCTTGCAAGTTTTTGCGCTCTGGCGTTTGGGTCCCGCCTATATAGTAGTACTTGCGGATAGTACCAGTGGAGTGCAGGGTGCTATAGGCACCATCGGGGAACACTGTACAGTACAACCTCGATTCAACATACTATATGGGACCAACCCAGTTCGTTGAGCGTTGGATTCGTTGCAAGAGGGACCTTCAGAGGCGTTTGTGTCAGTCTTTTTTTTTTCTTGTACACAATAAAAATGCATTATCATATTACATACTCTACCTATAATTACTACTCTCTACTAAGAAAACTGTAATTTCATAAATTTACCTTATTTAAGTTTATATCCATCTTGAAGTTTTGTGAAGTTGTGAATGCTCTACAGTAAATACGTACTGCAGTGCATTATGCCGTTAGCACTGTGTTGATTAAAAGTAGTTCTGCTGTATGTTGAGTACTACAATACAGTTTATGAAAACTATTGTACACAAAAATTACTGCAACTTTAATTTTTAACACTGAGTACACACTTAAATTTAACATTTGTTCTAACTGTTCATGTTGCACACGATGTTTTTTAGATGTTTGCATCAGCTTTGCTGGTGCTCGCTGCTGCTCTGTGGTTCAGCCGCTTCTGAGCTTGTGCTCCTGTTGTTCGTACCAGTGCTGGGTACAACTGTGCTTGTGCTGGGTACGGCTGTTGTACAGTGCTGGGTACACACACTGTGCTCGTGCTGGGTATGGCTGTTCTCGTGCTGTGGTACGGCTGTTCTCTTGCTGGGTATGGCTGTTCTCGTGCTTGGTACAGCTGTTATCGTGCTGTGTACGGCTGTTCTCGTGCTGGGTCTCGTGCTGGATACGGCTGTTCTAGTGCTGGTTGATTTTCTGCTACTAGTTGTTGCAAATATTGCTTCGTTTTTGTGGCATTAATAGGCACTATTAGTAAGCCCCTGAGACATTTTGTTTTATAACCAAAGAGCTGTAGTAAAAAATGGTAAATTCCACAATTATTCTTCACCGGCGGATAAATACTGTACGTCAATCGCAGACAAAGCTAGGGCACTGGTGCATACTGTACGAACGCAGACTAAGCTATACGCACACCTTCAGTTGGCTGGTGTTTAAGCCTGATCCGTAACATAAATTTCTCTTAAATATTCAATTTACATCAAATTATATATTTTTGTGTTATGTATTTAGTTTAGCAACATTATTATGATAATAAGAGCTATAAAAATACTTAGTTTGAACTGATTTATTTATTTCATTATTTCGAAGCCATAGGTACTGAACTGTGGACCGAATCGAACAAAACACACCGCCTGTGTTGTGTTCGATTTCCAGTAGCATATGTTTCTCTCAATATTCATTTACATCAAATTATATATTTTTGGGTTACATATTTAGTTTAGCAACATTATTACGGTATAAGAGCTATAAAAATATACTTTGGAACTAATTTAATATTTTATTATTTCGAAGCCGTAGATCGCTGAACTGTGGCGACGAAATCGAACACAACACAACAAGCATGGTGTATGGACAGGGATTAGACACGTCCACTCGCGTGCTGGAGTTGTGCTGCAAAAAATGTGAACATTTCTCAAATAGGAGATATCTACCTTATTACAGCATATTTTGGTCTTATTTAGTTTAGTTTAATTAGGATATAGAGAGTTTTAAAACACCAGTTTTAGAAATGATTTATTAATGTGAAACGTTCAAAGTCATGGGTCACTGAACTATGACAACACAGACGAAGTGAGTGAAACCTCACTGTAAAGTGAAGTTTACTGTACAGTATTCCCTTATCTGTCTACCCTCACTTGTCTTGTTTCATCACAGAAAATGTATAAGAAGATTTCAACATATTAGCTAGCTATTCACGGCTTCAGCCTTTAAATTAATTTACAAAGATACGTGTGCCACAATCGGTGAACGAAAATCATTGAAACTCAGTCGTTCACTTCTGTGGACCATTCTGGCTGGTGTTTGGTTCTATGATTCACTTGTTGTGTGGTGGTCCACTTGTGTGTCCACTTGTCTTATGAAGGAATTATTAATTGTAATCTGTGATAGAATGAGACGTTTTCCACCACTCTGTGAACTCTGTCCCAACATCGTAAGCTTGTGGACCACTTGTGGTCCACTTGTGTGGTCCACTTGTGTGGTCCACTTGTGTGGTCCATTTGTGTGATCCATTTGTGTGATCTAACTTGTCATATGAAGGAATTATTAATTGTAATCTGTGATGGGATGGTAAAGTTTTCTACCACTGTGAACTCTGTCCCAACATCGTAAATTGTGGACCACTTGTGGACCACATGTGCGGTCCACTTGTGTGGTCCACTTGTGTGATCGAACTTGTCATATGAAGGAATTAATAATTGTAATCTGTGATAGAATGTGAAACTTTTCCACCAGTCTGTGAACTCTGTCTCGACGTCGTAAGCAAATCCGAACATCCCCCGCTTCGGCGAACCATTGTTCGTCGAACAGGGTGAGTAAATCCGGCCTGAAAAGTGTGCGAACTAGCCGGAGATTCGTTGAATCGGGGTACGTTGAATCGAGGTTGTACTGTATATCCATCTGAGGTCTGCAGTTGTTACACGACCTACTTGCGAGCATACGCCTTCTTGCTGGTACGTTACCTGGGGTTTTCCTTGAGGTGCTTCCGGGGCTTAGCGTCCCCGCGGCCGGTCGTTGACCAGGCCTCCTGGACTGATCATCCTGGCTGTTGGACGTGGCTGCTCGCTGCCTGACATACGAGTCTCAGCCTGGTTTGATCGGGTATCCTTTGGAGGTGCTTCTCCAGTTCTCTCTTATACCACCCCGTCCTCACAAGTTTAATAAGTCATTATTGCCTTAGTTACGTGCATGGGTGACAAGCATCATAGTTTCCCTTTCAACACTTCATGGAAAACACCGACCTTACTTAACCTACTTAGCATGTTAACATAAGCATCTTATGGTTTTGTAATTACAGTTGTTACTTAACCTATTATAGGTATAACAACGCTGAACACTGTGGGGGATTGCCAGTTATGCCCCTTATGGTCCGTCCGTGGACTTCCGGGGCACGCTTGCTTGCTTTCGAATTCGTTATGGCCATCCTGGTTGTGAGGAGTCTGTGGGCCTGCAGGCCGCTCCATGCGGCTGCCTGGTGGGCCTCCTCCTGGCCGGTCTAGCCTGGCCTCGGGCCAGGCTTGGGGTGTACACGAGCTCCTCGTTCCCCATCCAGCCGATTTTGAGCGGGGTTTCTCCGCGTCGGTCGCCTGGTATGCGGGTTCCTGGGCCTGCTGGGTTCTGTCGTGTACTCACCTAGTTGTACTCACCTAGTTGTGCTTGCGGGGGTTGAGCTCTGGCTCTTTGGTCCCGCCTCTCAACCGTCAATCAACAGGTGTACAGTTTCCTGAGCCTATTGGGCTCTATCATATCTACACTTGAAACTGTGTTTGGAGTCAGCCTCCACCACATCGCTTCCTAATGCATTCCATTTGTCAAACACTCTGACACTAAAAAAAGTTCTTTCTAATATCTCTGTGGCTCATTTGGGCACTCAGTTTCCACCTGTGTCCCCTAGTGCATGTGCCCCTTGTGTTAAACAGCCTGTCTTTATCAACCCCCCTTTTTCGTGTCTCCGTGGGCCCTGTCTGGGGTCTGTCTGCTCCGTTCTGCCTTTGCGGGAGCACGTTGCTCTTTACCTGTGGCATGTTGCGGTGGTGCCTGTTGCTACTACTGCGCGTGTGCTTTAGTACCGTGTTTCGCGGTGGCGTGTCCTTATTCCTGGGTTTGTTTCTGCTCTTTCGTCCTGCCTCACCCCAGTTGTTTTTCCTGGCATCTCTTTTTGTCTGTTTTGCCTGCACTTACTGCTATGTTGGGGGGGGGGCGTAGTCGGTTTCCACCTCTTCCTTGCTTGTGCGTTCCCTTGTTTTCCTCCTCTGCCACAGGGGTGTTCTGCGTGTGTTCCTTGGCTTCTAGGCTTTTTTCGGCCTGTGTCCTGTGGTGTGCTTCTTTGTATCGGTCTGTTGCAGTTGCTCGTACCTCTTGGTTTGGGTCCAGTTCTGGCGGCAACCCGTCCGCCTTCTTGGGTTTTCCTTGCTTGCCCTGCCAATTGGTTTTTTCGGGGTCTGGCGATGTCCCGCGTCGGACCTGTCATTTCTGAACTCCTGGCGGGTTTGCTTGCTTGGAGTTTTTTCTGTTCGGCAGACGTTCCATCTCCTTGTGCCACCTGAGTTCGGTGGTTGCGCCCGAGATCCTCTTGCGGCTCAGCCTTTTCCTGGGCTCGGAGGGGCCTTATTGGGGCTGCTTCAGTCTGCCTCATGGTCTCGCCTCCAGCTGGTGGTCGGTGTCCCACCTGCGTGTTTCTCTTGGCGGCAGTATGGGGTGTTTTGGCGGTCCTTCCTTTTCCTGTCCCTTCTTAGGTGGTTACTCTTGTTACCGTCGGCTTGGTTTTTGGTGGGGGTTGGGGGCCGTCGTCGTGCTGCATACTGTCGCCTCTCTCTTTTTGTGCGGCGCTGGCGGGGCCGCTTTGGCTTGCTTTCGGTCTTGGTGTTGCTTCTACACCGTTCGTAAGCTGTCTTGTGCGTCGTTTCACCTCCGGCCTGTTCGTGCGCCGCTTGCACCATCCTGGTCTCCGCGGTTGTGTGCCACGGCGTCTGTGTCTGGAGCGCATTTTTGCGTTGATCCGGTTCTGTTCTTCCTGGTTCGCCTGTGCTGGTGTCCCGGGTTGTCAGCCGTGTTCTTGCGGCTCGGCTGCCTGTGTTCTATCCTCCTGTCCGTGGCGTTCGTGGCTTTGCTGCTCTCGCTGCCGTTTGGATGACGTGTTCTCGCAGTCTTTCGGGCATGGATCTTTGGTGTTCGTTCGAGGGCCTTGCTGCTCGTTGTTGTGTTGTTCCCGGGACTGTCCGGGGCTGTGGCGCCTTGGGTTGGCATTGCTGCCGGTTGTCTCGCTTCCAGGGGAGGGGTGCGTGGTGTCCGCCTCCCGGTTCCGTCCCTTTTGATCTTCCTCTGTGGGTAGTTAGCTCCAGGGAGCCGACGGGGCTCCCCCCAGAAAACCAGCGTTGAATGTAATGAAACGCCATTTTCTGGGTGAGTCCCGGAGGCTCCCCGGCAACCCTCCCTCCCTCCGGTCGGCAGTTTTTCGCGTGTCTTGACATCCAGCCTCAGAACTGATGGGTGGATAGCCGGTGTGTGAGGTCTGGGGCTCCCCCTTCCCCCTCCCGGGGAGGGGGGAGCTGCGCAGACAGCGGCGCAGTGACGTGTGACGTCATACTAGTTTGCTTGTTTTCTTTTGGGGAGTTCTATCCACTAGTTTGACTTTTGGTAGCAATTTTAACCAGAATAGGGGTTTGTTTTGGGGCGCTTACCTTTCTGGGTGCCTGTCCCGGTCGATGGCAGACATAGAATGCTTCCAATCACACGGGGGCTTCTATAGGCCATTGCTCCCCTTGCCTCTCTGAGGGGGCCCAGTTCTGGCCGTGGTCCCCGGTAGGCCTAAGAACTCCATACACATGACTGATGCCAAAGTCTGACATTAGCATATCAGCCTGGGATAGCTCCGGGGAGCCTCCGGACTCACCCAGAAAATGGCGTTTCATTACATTCAACGCTGGTTTTTTAGATCCAGATAGATGCAGTCAACCCAACCATCTCTTTCCTGTAAAATTATCTGTGGCTCGATCATAAAAACTGAGTAAGTTCGTTACACAGGATCTTCCAGATCGAAAACCATACTGTCTGTCTGATATTATATCGTTTTCCTCCAGGTGTTCTACCCATTTAGTTTTAATTATTTTTTCCAATATTTTGACTATTACACTTGTCAATGATGCCGGTCTATAATTAAGGGAGTCTTCTCTGCTTCCACTTTTGTAATTTGGAACTATGTTAGCCTTTTTCCACACATCAGCTGCAACTCCTGTAAACAGGGATGCCTGAAAAATCAGTTGAAGAGGAATGCTGAGCTCAGGTGCACATTATCTCAGGACCCATGTTGAAACTCCATCTGGACCAACTGCTTTGTTCTAATTTAGCTCCTTGAGCATTTTTTCCACTTCGTCTCTAGACACCTCTATGTGCTCTATGTTGTTCTCTGGAATTCTTATTGTATCTGGTTCCTTGAAGATTTCATTTTGTACAAACACACTTTGGAACTTTTCGTTTAGTGTTTCACACATTTCCCTTTCATTTTCCGTGAATCTATTTCCCATTTTCAACCTCTGAACTATTGAACCAATCCTGTTTCCTAGTTCTGCATCTCTGTTTTGGTATAAATTTTTTGTGCCTTTATCATATATTTCGCAAAACTTGACATACATCTCATTCACTTCCTTGCCTAGCAACAAGTCTGTCCAATTATACTCACTAAAAAAATTCTAAGGTCGCCATAATGTCCTCTCCTGAAGTCAGGTTTTTCAACTGCTTCAACCTCCTTATTTTCTTCCAGATTATAGCGCATTGCATACTTTATTCCCAAAAAGACATGGTCACTTTTACCCAGGGGAGGAAGGTACTGAATGTCAAATATCTCTTCCTCCTTCCTGGTAAATATCAAATCTAGCATGGAGGGAACGTCCCCTTCCCTCATCCTCGTAACTTGTTTAACATGTTGATACAAGAATGTTTCCAGGATGAGGTCTACAAATCTACAGGTCCAAAAATCTTCTGTTTTAGCTTCATATGCTTCCCAGTCTATGGATTTCAAGTTGAAGTCACCGGCTATCAACAGTCGTAACCTATCGTTATCTGCTCTCGCCATAATCTCTCTCATTATTGTTATAAGACCTTCTCGTTTACTATCTAGCTCCTCCTTTGACCATGTGCTGCTTGGTGGTGGACTATATGCATTTATGATCATTAGTTTATCATCTTCATGGCAGATCTCTAGTGCTATTATGTCAACTTCTTGTGGATTGGCAGTCATTATTTCCTTCACCTTTAGGTGTTCTTTCACCAGCACAGCAACGCCACCGCCTTTCCTAATTTTTCTGTCCCGTCTCCAAATTGAGTAGCCCCTTGGGAATATGACCTCATTTAAAATAACATCTTCAAGTTTTGTCTCCGTGAGTGCAACAATGTCTGGTGTCTGCAGCTGTATTACATCACTTAACTCCAGTATCTTCGATCTCACTCCATCTATGTTGGTATATGCAATCTTCAGGAACTTGTTCCCCCCTCTCCTTATTCTTCACTCCCCCTCTCTCTATTGATCTTGTTGGTTTGCCTGTATGTACCACTTTACTGGTCTGCCTACCCCTAACACTTTGTAGAAAAAAGAATTGATTTCTTCTTCATTCCTGCTCTCATTTAAACGTTTTGCCTCGGCGAGGTTCAGTTTCAGCTTCTCTCTGTCTTCTTTTGAAAGATCTTGTCTTAACGACCACACTTTCCCATCCTCATCACTTTGTAATTTTCTAGCATTCCTTAGTACTTCTTCTATCTGTTTGGCACCGTTTAGGGTGATCCTCAAAGGTCGATCTTTCCCTTTTACGTATCTGCCTATTCTCCTGTAGTCGCACACATTCTCTATGGTAGTAAGACCTTCTACGAGGCCAACAATTTTATCTACTACTTTCGCTTCTTCTACAGCTCTTTCTGACCTAGATGTTATCTCCTTTTCTTTGCAACCAAAAATTATCAGGGACTTACTCCGATCAACTGAGTTTTGCACCAACTTCGGATTAGATGCCAATTCCTTTCTCACTTCCAGCCTAATGTTTGTTTTATCTTGGTTGCTGCAGTGTTTGGCTTCCTTTACTGCTTCTTCAATTTTTTCCTTCTCCTTGGCCACTTGTGCATAGGTGAGTTGCATATCTTTCTTGCACTGTTCTATTCCCTGCGTAACTTCCTCCATCTGTGCTGACAAAAGTTGTTTCTCCTGTTGAATTTCCTTACCTAACCTATTGTAGTCATTTATGTTTAAATTTACTTTAACTTCTTCCAAAGATATTTTTAAGAGTTTATTTTCTTCTTCCATGGCTTTGCAATTTGTTTCCAATTGATTCTTATTCTTGCACAAGTCTTTCACTAAACCCTCAAGACATAAAACTTTGCTATTCAAATGATCATTACTTTCTTTCAATTTACTAATTATTTCTACATGAGAGTTCACTATAGTATCTAATTTTACCAACTTGTTATGTAGACTATGGAAAATACTGGAGGGCCAGATCCCAAATCTGCACAGTAAAATAACAACGTACTGGAGTGAACGATATGGAAGAAAATGCAAGATTGAACCAGTGAAGAGCAGAGGTGCCATAGGCACAATCAGAGAACACTGTATAAACATCAGAGGTCCGCAGTTGTTCAACGTCCTCCCAGCGACTATAAGAAATATTGCCGGAACAACAGTGGACATCTTAAAGAGAAAACTGGATTGTTTTCTAAGAGAAGTTCCGGACCAGCCGGGCTGTGGTGGGTATGTGGCCCTGCGGGCCGCTCCAAGCAACAGCCTGGTGGACCAAGCTCTCACAAGTCGAGCCTGGCCTCGGGCCGGGCTTGGGGAGTAGAAGAACTCCCAGAACCCCATCAAGCAGGTATCAAGCAGGACTGCTAATATCAATGCTTTCTTCATTGAATCCAGGAAAATCAAGCTCTGTTTTGTTTTTCCTCTTGCTGGTGGCCATTTTGAATGTTCTTCTCTGCACTGGAAACACTAGGGCAACTTTTTCTCATCCGATTTTTCACTTCCCTTAGCACATTCCTGTTATCTCACCTATTTTTCAAAAGCACTATACCTTTATGTTCTCTGGGACACCACTCACTGTCATCAACCTGTACTACAATACTTAGGATTGTTGAAATATGCTGGGGCTCCTCTGATGCAAGTGTTGATCCTAGGGGTGTCACCCTTTGAATCATGTGCAGAGCAGAGAAGGTGCAGAGGCAATTGTGCTGCTCTTTCCCGTTAAAGCTTCTGAGTTTTTCTATCCGACTCCCTCTTTTGAGGTTTTTCCTTGGGCTCTATCTTCCTTTCCTGGGTGGTGGGTGTGGCAGAATTTTCTGCCCCAGGGCAGAGTCTACCATGTGTTGATTCCTGGGGTCAACGTCCCCATGGCCCGGTCTCTGACCAGGCCTATATTATAAGGCACTATACCTGACCGGGCACTTCATTATACACTATATAATGTATATTATAAGTTTGAACAAGCCATCCTCCACTTTACACATTGAGATTGCATATTTTTCCCAAGGCTGGATGCCAGGTCCACCTTTCCTTTTTTTCTGGCATGAATTACGCCAGTGCATTATGACATGCTCCTCTTCCCCTCCTAAGATCCATAACCAATTCCAAGTCTGAGACCCCAGGGTGTTTGTCTGGTGTTACTGGCCGGTGTTTCCACCCAGTCTTTTTCCCTGCCTGTTGTTTTTGTGTCGCCTCTCCACATCTTCGCTCTTCTTTATCTACTGTGGGCCCTTCCAACTCTCTGTCCCGTCTTCCTTTACAATTATCCTCTTGTCTTTTGACCCTCACAAGCATATAACTATCTAGGCCAATATCCACCTTCCTCCCTGCTATCCTTGTGTCACCTGTCACATTCTCCCTCCTGAGATGATAGTGGCTATCTCACAGTACCTTGATGCTACTGCACCTATGTCTCTCAGAAAGGTAAACCTGGTCCCTCTCCTCTTCATCCCTGTGGGTAAGAGGGTATTAAACCTTCTGCTTCACCCCTGTCTTGTTCCTGCACCTCCTCCCATCTCAGCAGCGGAGGCATCTGTCCTCACTATAGAAGTTTCTATTGCCCTTGTTCCTTTCTCTGGTGCTGCCTGTGCTCTGGAGCACATGCTCATTTCTATCCCTCCTCATTCTGCATCCCCTTACTGCCTTTCCGCAGCATCCCCTTCCTTGCTGGATCTTGTCGACTCGCCTATGCTCCTTACCACAGTCCCCTTGCCTTAACCTTCTCTGCTGGCTTTACCTGTGTCCCATCCCAGATTTCTCTGATCTTAACTAGTTCTGCATCTTTTTCTTTGCCTAGTATTTTTAATTTTTATCTTCTTGTCATAGCTGTTCTGTCCCACTTCCAGTTATTCACTTGTAGAATGTCCCAATTTTTTGGATATTTGTATTTCTTGCTTTTCTGTTGTCACTAGGATCATTTGTCCCTCGTTAGACTCCTTGGCTAGTCTGATACCTTTGCTATTGCTCGCCTTATATCCTTTTGTTCTTGTACTGGTATCTTGAGTAATGTTTAGCACTGTTTGCATATTCAGTCACATTAATGGTGCTACAGCATATTCCTGGTTTGGTGCCTTCTTTTGATAATTACATTTGTTCAACTGACTACATTTTATTTTATTATTTAGTTACAGTATATATAATTTTGATATTAATTTAATTGTATTTTTCAGGATCAGCAACGATTTGTCGTATATAAAGGCAGGCTACCGTAGTGACAAATGGAAATGGGTGCTCAGTTTGCCAATGGTCAATGGTGGTGCACCAATCAGCACGTTAAAAGAGCCAAAAGTCTCAGAATTGTGTGGCTCTACAGTAAAGGATGGTGCCTCAGCAGACACTGTTGTCGTCGAGAAGAGTGTCTCAGACAGCAGTGATCATTCTCAGACAACGGATACATTTGTGAAGAAAAATGAACCACAGAGCCTTTTGTCCACTTTTAAACCATTCTCAGAAGATCAGCTGACAAAAGAACAAATCCTGAAAACTTATGGAATGGACAAAAGCCCAAAGACTCTTCCATGCCAGTATGTGGCCTTGATAGTGATGAGCAGTATTATACTTAAACATGTCATATCAAAGTCCAAGTTCATATATTTAAAACTACAGTTTACAATATTTCAGTGTACTGTACAGTACAGTATTTAGCTTCCATACCTTATTTTAAATTTTTTTTCTATTATTAAATTAAGAAATTTTCTATTACGCTACTGCATTGTAAAACGAATATAATGTGGAAATGTTGTTATTATTTTTCAGAAAGAGATGTTCAAACAATCCTTGGTGCCTAGCAGATCTTAGGGGCGGTGCAGGGAAAGTGAAAGTTCGTCCCACAGATCAACCTCGAGACCAAAACAAACCAGTTGGGCTACAAAATACAGCAAATACATGTTGGATTAATTCAGCTTTACAAGCATTATTTCATCTCCCAAAGTTCAGGTATTGTAATAAAAAGTCTTAAAAATGAGCACTTTCATTTTGACTATGCTAACATGAAGGAAAAACAAAAGTCCATTCCATAAAAATAGGGACTTCAAATTAAATTTTATACCGAATTCACCCAAATCTTCAGTACAAAAGTATGTACAAGTTAATACTTACCTTTACTGATGACTCCTAAATCTGTATTCCCTTGAGCGCAGGCGGGAGAGATACATAATAATTTACACGTGGAAAATATTAGAGGGGCTGGTCCCAAACCTGCACACAGAAATAACATCACATGAGACCAGAAGACATGGCAGGATGTGCAGAATACCCCCGTTGAAAAGCAGAGGTGCAACTGGTACTCTGAGAGAGAACTCTATCAACATCAGAGGCCCGAGACTGTTCAACACGCTTCCACTACACATAAGGGACATAACTGGCAAACCCCTCACAGTGTTCAAGAGAGAACTGGATAAGCACCTCCAAAGGATACCTGATCAACCAGGCTGTGACTCATACGTCAGGCTGCGAGCAGCCGCGTCCAACAGCCTGGTTGATCAGTCCAGCAACCAGGAGGCCTGGTCGATGACCGGGCCGCGGGGACGATAAGCCCCGGAAGCACCTCAAGGTATCCTCAAGGTATCCTGTTGGCGTATGGAAGATGGTGAGGAGGGGGGGAGGGGAAGAGGTTTTACTGTTTGGGAGTCCCCTTCCATTATAACATCAGGCAGTGATGACTTCCCTGGGGTACACTCTCCGGCACGTTTTGCCTACATACCACTAGGACCTGCTTCTGGGTTACTGCTTGATTTTCTCACTAGAACTTGTTCCATTTGAAGATTGTTTTTCCCTTCTTTGTAACACTTGTCTGTAGTGAGACATCACATTGTCATTAATAAGATCAATGCAATGGCCTGCTAAAGCTTCATCTGGGTGATTCTTTTCAGCAAAACTTTGCTGTTCTTCCCGTACTGCACACATTTTCTTAATTAATGAGGAAGGGACATCCTCTACTGCTTCCTCCTCCCCTGAAGATTTGTTATACTGCCTAGCTAGTTCAACAACATGTGTACCATTTTCCATGTTTACAAATGATCTCTTGTTTTTCCTCTATGGTCATTCTCACATGTGTTTTCTTGGCTTGAACCTTACCACTGGCTTCTTGGGACCCATGGTGAGTTATATAATAACAAAGTTTATGTTCAAATAGCCAAAAAAAAAAATAAATAAATCTTTGCAAAGAATTCAGGCGCGATAGTCACTAGGCGGGAGGCACTGGTAAACTGGGGTGCAATCGCCATGCCACCACGCACTAGGTCGGCCCATACGAGTATCAACAAACTCGTTTCCCGAGGCAAAGTTTGTAACCCAATTCGAATGTTCCGACGAAATTGGGCTCGTAACCCAAAAAGTTCGCAAAGAGGGGCATTTGTAAGCCAAGATGTCACTGTATGTGTGTGTGTGTAAATCACAAAAATTAACACGTGATGAAAAATGTGACAGTGTCAGACCACGAAGGAAGAATTGAAACTGGAATTTCCTTAAGTACTTTCGTATTAAATAATACATCTTCAGAAGGATGCTGTCCTGAAGATATATTTTCAGTTCCCATTTCGGAACTGCTCATGCACTGCCTGAGCCATCCTGGTCATTGGCCCGGGGTGCTCTCTCTTCTTTCTTCTCCTCAGTTTGTTGTGGCCCCTTTGGTACAAGATTGTTTTTCGAAGGCCCTTTTCCTGTTAGCATTTGGCCTCTGGGAGTCGGGTTGGGGAGCTTCATGCTCTCCTCCGGCGCAGAGGTTTCTGCTTGTTTGGTCCTGGTGGTAGGTTTGTTCATTTGCAGCCGTCTCCTTCTTTTCTGGTGAAGAATGGACGGCTGCTTTCTGAAGGGGTCCTTAGGTTGTGGATGCTTCGTTGGTTCAGTCCAGGGTGCATTATGTGTTGTGTCCAGTTGCGGTTCTTCGCCGTTACCTGTGTGCCACGGCCTCGGTAGCCGGGAATGCACTTTGGGTTGACCCAGTTTCCCTTCCCTGTTCCAGGGTTCAGGTCTCCCAAGTCATCCACAGAGTTATTCGGTCCAGCCAGCCTGCGGTTTATCCTCATGCTCATGACGTTTGTAAGTTTGCTGCATTGGCTTGTAGTTAATATGTCTTGGGCTGACATTCGGGCACAGAGTTTGCCCGGGGCAAACGGGCCTCGGGCATACCCCGTGGCTTGACTGATCAAACGTGACTTGACTGATGCCAAAGTCTGATACATTCATATCAGCCCATACAACTCCGGGAGCCTCTGGGTCTCTCCCAGAAAATGGTGTTTCATTACATTCAACACTGGTTTTTTCAAGATGGCGTCTGTTTATTGGAATCCTGTGGCAAAAGCTGTGAGTACTGTGTACATGCAGGAGTTTTGAATCGTTCCCTGTACCTAAAACAACACCTTTGTACCAAATACAACAAAGTTGCTGTCAGAATTGCAAGAAAAATGACAGGCTGGATAAAAAAGAACCTTCCAAATAGAAGCTGCCATGATAATGATACTTTTTAAGAGATTAGTGCTCTCTAGAGTGGGATATTGTTGTTCTCTCTAAGGAAAGAATCTCCTTAGAGAAAACAACAGTCGATTGGCTTCTTGCCTGATGTTGCATGGCTGGCTTCTCGGGGTTTGTTTGTCTGGCACCTTCCTGCACCTTTGCTCAACCATGGGTCCTTTGCATGGATGCCTTGGCTTTGGGTTGGGATTTTGTGACCAGCATTCACCAGTCCAGCTAGGGTCGTTGTCGTCCTCTCCTTCATTGGGCTCATGGTACCATTTGGGGGTTTGTGGCTGTGTGGCACTCACTGCAGGTCGTTGGATTCCTCCGGGCTCTGTGCTCCACCTCCATTCTGATGTTTTCCTGTTGTTCACAGTCTTAACTGGGTGGGTTCACTTCAGGCCCTGTCTCTTTGGAGCTGGACATTTCAGGTGGCTCTTCTGCTGGATTCTTCTGCCACCTGGATTTTTTTCTGGTGGCTCTTCTGCTGTGGAGTTGGCTATCTGCACATTTCATACCCTGGGTGTGTCCAACGTCCTCGTGGAAGATCGTCCTGGTTCGTTCCCATTTCCATAGAGTGCACCATCAATGCCTCCTTCTTCCTAGGGCTTTGTGAGATGTTTGTATACCCAGATGTGGACTGCTTCACTTCATCTTAGAATCGGCACTTTCCCTTATACACGGCTCCATTCCCCAACTGCGAAACCCTAGCTGTGGACTGGACTTGTCGAGATGGGGGTTCCTGTACCTCTTACCCCTGGTCCGGCTGGTGTTCCAGGTCTTGACCAGGAAGGAGCCCTACCAGGGGTGGGTGAACCTTCTGGATCCTTAGTGGGTAGCTCAGCCTTGGCACTGAAGTACCTTCCTCCTCCCCTCAGATGAGTGGGGGAGGTGGGGTAAACAAGCTCACGATGGTTATGAGAGACCTCAATTGTTTGTATAACTGAGGCAGTTCTCTAGGCAGTTGTTGAGGCATTAGTCTCTTGAAGCCAGCAGTAGTTTGTTTTGACTGGCTGACAAAACCTGCCTTTCCCAGTGAATGTCACCACTCCCTGCTACTCTTTGAGTGGGCCAGGGTCTCAGCATAGTAGCCTCAGGAAGCCACCAGGGCTCACCCAGAAATTGGTGTTTCATTACATTCAGCGCTGATTTTTTCTTGTTCTAGTATGGTTGCTTTACAAAATACAATTTTGTAGATGTTAATAAATGAAAATTCTTGCTATTTCTCTCTTACTTCATTTGGCAGAAATTATTGCTTGGTGTTGAGGTAACTATAAGCTTCTGGCTTGTTTTCTATTATCTTTTGTTAAAAATTGTTTTTGTTTTGGATTTTAATAATTGTGAAACTTTAGTAGATGGGTTGTTGTGCTGAAAGCTAATCTGAATTGCAATCGAGTTGAATTACTTATTTCTTGTATAAAGTAATACATAAAAGTTTAGATAGGGAAAATATTAAAAGAAAGAAATAGAAGTGTTTGCAAATTAAATAGCCGGTTGTTTATTTTGTTTATAGGGTCTTGTAGTTCACACACACATATTGTGCAAAGTAAAAGAATTGCCAGTTTGAAATATAGTGGACAATTACATAAAATGCCATTATGATGGGCACATTTGATCTTGTGCACTTGAGTGACATTAGATGTGAATGCTGCCTAATTAGAATAACCTAAATTTTATTTGCTTGTTTTCTCTATAGCCTTAAACATTTTCTTATGATTTAGTTTTATTTCAGAATGTTAAGTTCGTAATTTTTTTATGGTTATTATTATTATTATTATTATTATTATTATTATTATTATTATTATTATTATTATTATTATTATTATAATTATTGAACAAATCCAAGAGGAGCCTTGATAAGGGTTCTATCCTATACACTGTACTCACCTATTTATGCTTGTGGGGGTTGAGCTCTGGCTCTTTGGTCCTGCCTCTCAACTGTCAGTCAACTGGTGTACAGGTTCCTGAGCCTATTGGGCTCTATCATATCTACACTGTAATTACCTAAGTGTAGTTACAGGATGAGAGCTACGCTCATGGTATCCCGTCTTCCCATCACTCTTTGTCATATATGTGTTCCCAGGCGTGCTCTAGTCAACTGCACCACGACATGGTCAAAGATTCACAACCTGGAGTACTACTCCACCCACAAGGGTCCCAAGTATGCACCTAAGAACACCCAGCGCATACGTTCGAACTCTCATCAAGGCTCCTGTTGGATTTGCTCATTGATATATCACATATTGTGATTTCTCTGTGTATTATTATTATTATTATTTTTTAGGAATGTCATCAATGCTGTTGATGGATTTGCTGATGAGGAGAGTCTGTCCTGCATGTTGTACCTCCTTCAGGCCATGTTTGTTGAAATGGACACCCATGCCAATAAGTATGCTTCTCTAATTTGACTGTAATGTTTATGGTATTGTTTCACATCCTGATTTAATGTTGCACTTTTAGTCAATTATAATATAATATTAATCCAATATTTAATAGCCTTTGGTAACCCGTTATTGGGGAAGTATACTATAGTGAAACGGAAGTCCACTGTATGATATTATTTTTCTACTTGATTCACTGCTTTCTTTGTTATCATGCACACACTGTAATTTGCACTTCAATAAACCATATGAGCGCTTTTATCTTTACTTTTTTACAATATTTTGTTTTGCACCACTACCTTCACCTAACCTTTTCTTTTATTTCGATATCACTACTTATAAGGAGCTGCCTCATATTTTCAGTATCACTGACATATATCTAATTAAGATTCATAAATTTGCCTGTTATATTCATGTGTATCAGTTAAGGAATAAAAATAATGGTAGGTAAAGATGCTTAATATATAATAGTATTTTCCTTACTATAATTGCACAAATTGCATATTTATTTAATTTTCAAGAGATTGTTCTAATCTACAATATACAGTAATCATAATTTAACTCTTTACCCCTCAAGTGTGACTATGGATATAAAGTGCATGCATATCTGCTCATATGCACAAATAAAAAACTTCCAAAAAATATTGTTTCCTTAAAGAATGGTTAAGTTGTTTGTAAAATGTATGGAAAAGTGAAAATAAATAATATACAGTATATCTACATTTTTACTGGCTTTGTGAGCCATTCAATGTAGCTGGCTGGTGACCCCAGCCAGATGTGTCAACACACCAGATGTTGCATCAGCTAGTCAACAGCATGAGCTATATGGCTTCAGTGTTGACCTTGGATCTTTATACAATCATTTCTGGGGAAAGCCTCATGTGATTCCCTGTAGCTACCGTCACTGATGTAGGTGCATCAGTCACCTCAGAGGTCTCTGGCTTACTGGAGACCCAGAGCTAGAACCTGGTCCCGTTACAGAGGCACAGGGAGCCTTGGCATTTATATACTGTATTAAGTTATTCATTTATGCCACCACCGAGGAAGGTCCCAGAAAGTCAGCGAGTCAAAACAAACCACAGCTGGCCACATAAAAAAATCCACATCTGCATAACACGGATCTTTAAATAACTTCCCTGCCAATACATACGGGTGCCATTGAGGCAGTGGAAGAGGACTTGGTTTAGCTTGGAGTAATTACTGAAAATGCATCCATAAACACTCAAAACCTTTCCAAGCCTTACTTGCTATTAAAAAGGACTGCAAAGTAGCACCCTCACCCATTATTTAATAAGCTCCCATGATCCCTCTGTAAAGAAGGGCGCTTTATCAGATCGAAAATAAAGATCAGATCAGAAAGAAACTCGGTACCAAGTTGAACCTTCCTATAAAGCATTGAAATAAGTCACAAATCACTCGCCACCCTTCAAGAAATGTGTGATATTTTACTGAATTACAAAAACTAAAATCTTAAACAACTACAGTACAACCTTGATTAGCTGGACTAGTTGGTACATGTGGACATCGCGATAACTGAAAATGCAGATACAGTACTCTAATAAAATAAAAGACCGAAGATGTAATTTTCACACACTTTTTTTAATTGTAGTATTTATTTTAAGATAAAAATGTTAACAATATTTGTAATGGTGTTTTAAAAGGAATGCACTAAAGAGAAAGAGAGAGTGTTATTACCTATGTGTAGTTACAGGATGAGAGCTACGCTCGTGGTGTCCCATCTTTCCAGTACTGTACTCTGTCGTATAATGCTTTGAAACTACTGACGGTTTTGGCCTCATGGTGTCTCGTCTTCCCAGTACTCTGTTGTATAATGCTTTGAAACTACTGACGGTTTTGGTCCTGTGGTGTCCCGTATTCCCACCACTCTGTCATATAATGCTTTGAAATTGCTGATGGTTTTAGCCTCCACCACCTTCTCACCTAACTTGATCCAACCGTCGACCACTCTGTGAAAGTGAATTTTCTTATGCTGTATTTCTTCCGCAGCTTTGTTTAGTTAACACTATCGGTCACCGGACAGGCGCACGGTCAACTTAGGGGTCATGCACCCGACGTGCGGGCAAGCGTGCAGGTAAGCATGCGGTGACACCTAAATGTGTATACTCGTTTCAGCTTTCTCACCTTAATTCTTGTACTACGTCGCTCGTTTTGGTATCATTGTGTTCGCAATTAAATTCCCTACATGTGTGTATAAATATAATGTCCAAAAGCCTGGCGTGACTCCCAACAGCAAAGCCTAAAGTCGGCAAAAGTTACCCATGAGCGCACAAAATCAGTAAAATGTGCATACTCGTTCCATTTTATTCACCTTAATTCTCGTGCTACGTTGCTCGTTTTGGTATCATTATGTTCGCAATTAAATTCCCTACAGATGTGTATGAATATAATGTACAAAAGCCTGGAGTGCCTCCTTGCAGAAAAGCCTAAATTTACCCGTGAACGAGCACCAATTTGTACACTGCAACCTAATGTGTATACTCGTTCAGTTTGATAACATAAATTTTCGTGTTACGTCTTTCATTTTGGTATCAAATTGTTCGCAATAAAAATGCGCATATTTTAAACCTAGTCCCATAATAATAGACCAATAACTGGAATTTTAACAAATATTTTAATTCTGGAAGCTCATCATCACAAAATTATTTATATCTTTCCAGTGTTCTGACATAAATTTTTGTGTTACATCTTTCATTTTGGTATCAAATTGTTTGCGATGTAAAGGCGCGCATTTTAAAGCTAGTCCCAACATAATAGCACAATAAATAGAATTTTAACAAATATTTTAAAATTTTGACCAAAAGCCTATTTATAATCATATAAGTGTTTGGACATCAAGTTTCATGTTACATCTTTCATTTTAGCATCAAATTGTGCGCATTCTAAAGGCGCTTATTTTGATACTATCCCTAGGTCGATTGGATAAAAAATGAATTTTATACAAATATTTTTGTAGTGGACGCAAGTCCGGTCCTTGGTTAGGACTCAGGAGAAAAATAGTGGATGGAGTCCGGTCCAAAGTGACCGATAGTGTTAATTATATGACCATATTAAATATATATGTTCTTGAAGTTCCAGGTCTCAGGAATTCTTCCCTATCAATTTTATCGATTCCCGTTTCTATTTTGTACGTCGAGATCATATCGCCTCTTTTTCTCCCATCTTCTGGTTTTGGCATGTTTAATGCCTCCAACCTCTCCTCGTAGCTCTTGTCCTTCAGTTCTAGGAGCCATTTAGTTGCATGTTTTTGCACCTTTTCCAGTTTGTTGGTGTGCTTCTTAATATGTAGGCACCATACAACTGCTGCATATTCCAGCTTTGCTCTAACAAAAGTTGTGAACAATTTCTTTAGTATTTCACCATCCATGTGTTTATAAGCAATTCTGAAATTATAAAGTGTAGCATAGGCTCCTTGCATGATGTTCTTTATGTGGTCCTCAGGTGATAATTTTCTATTTAAAACCACCCTTAGATCTCTTTCTTTATCAGAATTATTTAAAGATTTCTCACATAATTTATAGGTTGTGTGGGGTCTGTGTCCTCTATGGCATTTATTCACACTAAATTCCATTTGCCAAGTGGTGCTCCATACAGTTATTTTGTCCAGGTCTTCTTGAAGGGCATGACAATCATCTAAGTTAAATTAGCTTCAGGGAGCCACAACAGGTTCTCTTCAGAAAACCTGCATTAAATGTATTGAAATACCAATTTCTGGAGGAGTCCTGGTGGTTCCCTGCATCCTTCATGCCCTCCAGGTTCGTTGGTTTGTCTTGAGTTTGTTCATCAGGTCCAGAACTGACTTGCGGGAACCAGCTGTGGGCCGGGGCCAGGCCACCTGGTGGTGGTAATTGGTACTAACAAGTGTTAAGCTTGATTGAGTGAATCCCTTGTTCTGTGTGACTTGTTTGCAGTAGATATTTGGCATTTATAAAGGCTTTGTTTTCTGTGAACCCTTCAGTTGTCTGTAAAGCTGTGCTGACTTTCTGGAGGCTTTTTCTTGTGAGGTGGCAGGCAGATTATCACCTGCTCTCGGCACCTTTGTGAAGGGGACAGTTTCTGGCACTGGTCCCTGGTAGGCCAGACAGGTTGATGTGACCTTTTAGTATGAAGGAATCTTAGAAAGATAGCTTCAGGAGCCACTGGGAATTTTCCAGAAATTGGCATTTCATTACATTCAATTCTGGGTTTTGTTTAGTCTGGGAAAAGAATTTAACACTAGGCCTCAAATCATGACATGGATATTAGTTAATGGATTTGTTGAATGGACCTGGGAGTAATGATTAGTAGAACCCTATAACCAAGACAGCAGTGTATAAATATATTTAGTAAAGCCAAAAAGAATTTTTACTTTATATCTAGAATTGTTAGCAATATGAAAAATTATGTTTTCCTTCAACCTTAACTAATTCAGTAAAACCTCAGTTTGATTATGCTGTTGAGTTTTCATTACTGTAGTACCAAATAGATATAAATTCTTTTAATAACATACAATGTAGAATGGCAAAATTAATCCTGTACAGAGTAACCTCAGTACTCAAACAGCTCCCAATTCGAACACTTCATAACTCGAACACTGTATTCGTTCTCAGTAGTCAACCATTTGCTCGGCACTCAAACGTAAACATGCATAACGGAAGAGCCATTTTCACAGTAGCTGTTGTTTAGTGCACACTCCACTAAACTTCTCTGTAAACTTTCTTGTATTTTCTTGGATGTTTTTTATATTCTTAGCATAAGTAAGTCACCATGGTGCCTAAGAAAGTTAGTGATAGGAGCCAAATGGAAAAAAATTAGTTAGAACCACGATAAAGATGAAAAAAAGAACAAACTCAGCAAAATATGAAAGTGGTGCCTATGTGCCCATTACATCTCTTGCTACCAAGTTTGATATGCTTAAATCTACGATATCTACATTAGAAAAAGACAGAAAAGAGAGAGAACCCCAGAATCATAATTACCTGAAGTTTTTATGTTAGGGGACTCCTCTGCCAAACAATAACATCTGTTGTCCTCCTCACCACCTTCCACATACGCCTCACCTTTCCTAAGCACAGGTAAAGTGAGAATATATTTACATTAATTTATTTATTGTATTCATATGTGATCTGGAATGGATTAATTAAATTTACATTATTCCTTATAGGAAAAATTATTTGGTACTGTACTTGCACAGATCTGCACTCGAATGGCCTTCTGTAACGAATTAACACTATCGCGCGAGCCACGAGAGCGCCGCAGACTTTGACGTCATGGGGCTAATGGTGCGGGCAAGCATGCGGCGATGCCTAAATGTGTATACTCGTTTAAGTTTTCTCGCCTTAATTCTCGTGCTACGTCGTTCGTTTTGGTATCATTGTGTTCGCAATTAAATTCCCTGCAAATGTATATGCATACAATGTCAAAAAGTCTGGCGAGACTCCCCACAGCAAGCCTAAAATTACCCGTGAACGAGCACCAATTTGCACACCACAACCTAATGTGTATACTCATTCAGTTTGATAACATCAATTTTCATGTTACATCGCTCGTTTTGGTATCAAATTGTTCGCAATATAAAGGCGTGCATTTTAAAACTAGTCTCATAATAATAGAGCAATAACTGGAATTTTAACAAATATTTTAATTTTGGACGCTCATCATCAAAATTATTTATATCTTTCCAGTGTTCTGACTTCAAATTTTATGTTACATCGCTCATTTTGGTATCAAAGTGTTCGCAATATAAAGGCACACATTTTAAAACTAGTCCCATAATAATAGCACAATAAATAGAATTTTAATAAATATTTTAAAATTTAAAATTTAGACCCAAAAACGTATTTATAATCTTTCAAGTGTTCTGACGTCAAGTTTCGTGTTACATCTTTCATTTTTGTATCAAATTGTGCGCATTCTGAAGTCGCTTATTTTGAAACTATCCCAAGGTCGATCAGCTAAAAAATGAATTTTATACAAATATTTTTGTAGTGTACGAGAGTCCTGTCCACGGCTAGGACTCAAGATAAAAAAATGGACGTGATCGGTGTCCAAAGCGAGCGATAGTGTTAAGTTTGAGTACCGAGGTTCCCAGGAGATTCCTTTATATAAGGAATTTTTGCTACAAAGCTATATTTAGGAGAATTGAAGCTGCAAGTTCTTGAAAGGCAAGGAACAAGGGAAGGTATGATTGAAGTGTGCTATGCAAATGGATGAATGGTATTATTAAAGAAGGTGACATAAACAAGGTGGTGAAATAATTTATTGACAAAATAGAACTCTCATCAGCATATTCATATGGCAAATTTAGATTATAAAGAATATGGGGAACATTGGTTTGGAAATAGACATAGATGACAAAAATAAACATAATTGACATAAGATGCCATGGTAAGTTTTAAAAATAGTATAGACAGATGTCTAATTGAAAATAACATACAATTACAGTACATGGATGTAAAATTGCACCTGTCTAGCATGTGCCAGTAGGCCTGTTGCAGTGTTCTATTCTTATATTCAAAGCAGATTCTATTAATTTTATTCCAAAGTAAACAATGACTAGGATTCCCCATCTCCTTCAATTGTCTTTGCACTGTTTCTCATGGTAATGCCTTTTGACTCTTTCCTTGGTGTAATATAAATGCTTCCCTTGCAATATTGTACCTCAACATCTAGTTCATGTCCATATTTTCTCTTGTATAGTCCTATTTACTTAATCTAAAGAATAAAGAATGTAATTAATATTTGATTACTACTTTCAGAGCCATAGCATGTAGTCCTGGTAGTGTGTTTGAAAGAATGGGGCTCTTTGCAACTCAGGAAATCATGCGGAAGGATGCAGACCACGAAGTGCTGAAATGTGTTTCTGAATTTTTGGAAAACACCATTGACACACTAATTGCTGATCCAAAGTTAGGGTCAGAGCTAAGACCACTGTTTAATACAAATTTAATGAGGCTTGCAAGGTAAGCAACTTATTTGTTCATTGTAATTCTTAAATTGGTTGTTATAATTGACAAGTTTTTTGTGGGTTATTAAAGCAAAATATACATAAAAAAAAAGTCTGCAGTGTCAACAGCTTTGTCAATTCTTAGGGTAAATGCTATTTACCTGATGGTCGTCAGCGTCTTGACAGTGGTGCCAGATAAACCTATAATGCCTTATTACCTGTCAGTGATTCTGAGGATCAACATCCCTTTTCCCCGGTCTCTAACCAGGCCTCAGGCCTCCTGATTGGTAGTCTAGTCAACCAGGCTGTTTAATGCTGCTTCTGCCTATTTTCTTTTTTTTCAGGGATATTCCAGCACAGACCCTAAGCCTCTGGCTGGCCCACTAAGTGTTGCTACTTGTTTCTGTTTTACTTAGGCAGAATATGAGTATTTATGACTGGTATGGTCACTTCAGTAAGAGTTTGCCCCCATGTGTTTAACAGCTTCTTCTGCTCTGTTGAATCAAAGTTGAAATCTTTATGGGTTTGCTGATGATGCTAAGATGCTAGGGAAAATAAGAAACTTAGATGATTGTCACGTCCTTCAAGAAAACCTAGAAAAAATAAGCGTATGGAGCACCACTTGGCAAATGGAATTTAATGTGAATAAATGCCATGTTATGGAATGTGGAATAGGAAAACATAGACCCCACACAACCTACAAATTATATGAAAAATCTTTACAAAATTCTGATAAAGAAAGAGATCTAAGGGTGGTTCTAGATATAAAATTATAAACTGAGGACCACATAAAGAACATCGTACAAGGAGCCTATGCTACACTTTCTACTTCAGAATTACTTTTAAAAACAGTGGTACCTCAACTTACGAATTAATTCCGTTTCCAGAGACGGTTCATAAGCCGAAAATTTGCAACCCGAAACGAATTTTCCGTAATAAATAATGTAAAATGAATTAATCTGTTCCACACTCCCCCAAAAAATATTAACATCAAAATAAATTTCATACCTAATTCACCCAAATATTTAGTACTATAATATGTACAAGTTATTCCTTACCTTTATTGAAGACTTGTTGGCGTATGGAAGACAGTGAGGAGGGGGGGGAGGAGAAGAGGTGTTAGTGTTTGGAAGGGGAGTCCCCTTCCTGATGGGGAGTCCCCTCCCCATCAGGCAGTGATGACTTCTCTGGGGTACACTCTCTGGCACGTACTCTCCCTGCATACCACTAGGACCTGCTTGTGGCTCACTGCTTGTTTTTCTCTCTCAAAACCTTTCCATAGAGACTTGTTTTTCCTATGTTGTAACACTTGTTTGTAGTGAGGCATCACAGTGTCATTAAAAAGGTTATGGCAATGGCCTGCTACAGCTTGCTCTGGGCGAGTCATTTCAACAAAAGTTTGCATTTCTTCCCATAGTCTGCACCATTTCTTAATTGTTGAGGAAGGGGCATTCTGTACTGCCTAATCCTTCCCAGAAGAAATTACCTCTGCTGCCTCTTTTTGCCGCTCCTTGTGAAGGACTAGGACTTCATGAAGGACCGACTTTGGTGGTCAGTTCTTTGCTGTGTTCCTCCACCATCTCAGAACACACAACACTCACAACACTGTGAATGCCACTTCTTTTTCTAAATTTCTCAAACCATTCCCTGCTCACTTTAAACTCTTTTGTATTTGCATCACTTGTCCCAGGGGTTTTCTTTCAAAGGTCTTCATGCAATAGCCTAGCTTCTTCACAAATGATGGCCTCAGAAACGCTATCACCCGCTAACTCCTTGTTGTGTATCTAAATTAATAATAACTTTTCAACATCCTCAAGTGTTTGTGTTCTTTGTTTCGTGATTGTTGATACTCCTTTTGCCACTTTAGCACTCGTAATGTACCCCTTTTCTTAGCAATTACAGTGCATATCGTTGACATAGATTTGTTGCACTGCCTAGCTAGTTCAACAACCCGTGTAACATTTTCATGTTTTTGCTCTATGGTCATCCTCACATGTGTTTTCTTAGGTTGAACCTTACCACTGACTTTCTTGGGACCCATGGCATGATATATAATAATTACTTTTATGTTCAAAACCCCCAAAAAACAAAAAGCAATGAAATTCTTTACAAAGAATTCATTCATGATCGTCACTAAGCGGGAGGCACTGACAAACTGAAGCGCAAGCAACTCTGCCACCAGGAACCACGTGCTAGGTCGCCCATACGCATATCAACAAGCTACGCTACCTGAGGCAAAGCTCGTAAGCCGATTCACACTTTACGAAGAAATTGGCTCATAGCCCGAAAAGCTCGTAAATAGGGGCATTTGTAAGCCAAGGTGTTACTGTACATGGATGGTGAAAAACAAAAGAAACTTCATGACCTGTTAAGACTAAAGCTGGAATATGCAGCGGTTGCATGGTGCCCATATGTTAAGAAGAACGTCAGCAAACTGGAAAAGGTGCAAAAACATGCAACTAAATAGCTCCCAGAACTGAAGGATAAGAGCTACAAGGAGAGGTTGGAGGCATTAAATATGCCAAAACTAGAAGATGAAGAAAAAGAGGTGATATGATCAGTGGGGAGCCGGTCGGCCGAGCAGACAGCACGCTGGACTTGTGATCTTGTGGTCCTGGGTTCGATCCCAGGTGCCGGCGAGAAACAATGGGCAGAATTTCTTTCACCCTATGCCCCTGTTACCTAGCAGTAAAATAGGTACCTGGATGTTAGTCAGCTATCACGGGCTGCTTCCTGGGGGTGGAGGCCTGGTCGAGGACCGGGCTGCGGGGGACACTAAAGCCCCGAAATCATCTCAAGATAACCTCAAGATAACCTCACTACATGTACGTACAAAATAGTAACGGGGAATTGATAAAATTGATAGGGAAGAATTCCCTAGACCTGGAACTTCAAGAACAAGAGGTCATAGATTTAAACTAACTTAAGAAAGCTGTCAAAGAAATATAAAAAAAATTTACTTCCGTTAATAGAGTGGTAGATGGTTTGAAGAACATGTTTGAGAACGTGGTGGAGGCCAAAACCATCATTAGTTTCGAAGCGTTACTGTATATTACAAAGAGTGTTGAGAAGACAGGACATCACAAGCGTAGCTCTCATCCTGTAACTACATTTAGGTAATTACATGTTGAGTAATTCAGTTTATGTACACAAAATTTACAAAAATAGCGCTTGAATACTGAATACTAACCTTTAATGTCAAATGTACACTATTGCATGTAAATTTGTTCCTAGCCCATCTCAAATGAAATGTCTTGCAACCTATACCTTTTCTGCAATTTTGTCTTAAGATTTTACAGTTGGGAGAAAGGCATTAAGCGCTTAATATTGTAGAAAACAATATTATGTATGTATGGGGATTTTTTAACTATCATTTGAGGGATTTTTAAAATATCATTGTGTAAGAGATACTTGAGAATAAGATGCATTTTAATCATCAGATGGAAATGTCCAGTATGTGAAACAGAACATGAGAACCATTTGGCACCTGCCACATCTTACACCATGGCTGCCTACGTGAGTGGTGATGAGTGCCCACTTGACCAGTGCCTTGTAGACCTTCAAACTGAGACTCAGACTGGGGTGTCCTTGGTGTGTGGATCTGACAGCACCAGTACAGGAGGATGTGGGGCTAGGGTGAAAGCAGATCGCATTGTAACGCCAAAGATTCAGAATTTACCAGCAGTTTTAGTCATCAGGAATAATAGCCTTATGTAAGTATAACTTTGTATAATTCTCAAATAATTTGAGATTTTGTATTTGCATTTGCCATCTTATTGAACTATGATATATATGTAAGCATCTGAAATTGAGATTTGTGTTTTTGAGGCATGATCTTTCTCTTCCCTGTTCTTAGCTCTTGCCTTAACCACCAAAAATAAGAAAATTACAAAAAAATTGAAAAAAGAACAAATGTCAAAAAGGTTTGTTCAGTGAATGTCACGTAGACTGCTATGTAAAAATATAAAAAATCAAATATCATATTGATGTTTTTTGGTGGTGGAACGGATTAATTTTATTTCCGTTATTTTAAATAGGGAAATTCGTTTCGCAAGACGAGCGTTTCACATGACGAGCTCAGTTCCGGAACGGATTAATTCGTTAACCGAAGCTCTGCTGTACATATGCATAGTGCTGTTTTGTAAATTATTTTAGAGATGGTATACTGTACTTATTTACGTATCTGTTGTAATCCAGGGATCGAGATCTGAAGCGACGTCTGCATGTAGTGTATCCCGAAATCCTTGATTTGACATCTCATACGCTGAATCATGTCGCTGCAACATATACACTCTCTGCTGTGATCTTTCATCACGGTCACTGGGTAAAACACTTTTCAGGTATGTGATAATGTGCTACATTGGTTTTGAATGTATAGAATAAGGTTTTTGTTAAAGATGCATGTAAAAGAATTTATTTTTAATTATTATAGATATATAATAAAGACCAATTTTTAAATTTTACATGGAGCCATTTTAATTGAGCTATATGCTTTGAATTTCTACTATGCCTCCTCTTTCATACCATTTCATTGTCTTCTCTGTTTCTTTTTATTTCCTAATTCAGTTATCACAATGTAGCATGCATTTCTGTTAAAAATTTCCTTTATGATCTGTTGTAATTTTAATGTCCATGGCATAGTTTTAGTGATACTGAATATCAGTTACAGTGACATGATGTATAAGTGTATAAAGTAAAACTTTCACCCTGGTCTCTACCATTTTAAAATGAACACATGGGTAGTCACAAATTGGACTAGTCTTGTTCCTGTATAATCTGTGAGATTAATTTATCCTATTTTGAAGGTTGGTTCATGGGGTCACAAAAGTTCATTACATCTTATTGTTTTGCATATTATTTTTCATGTACATGTAAGAATATAAGAATTAAAGAAACTTGAGATTGCTTATTGGTTCATGTTCCTCATATGGACCATGCATCCTATTTTAAAGGTTAGTGCAAGGGTCACAAAAGTTCATTATATTTTGCATCTGGGCATCAAGCAGGTAATGGCATCAAGCTGACAAGGGTGCCATTGACACCCTTGTCAGTATCAGCTGGCGGAGTCAAACATCCTCACAGATGGTCTGTTTTGGTTCCTTTGTGTTTCCACAGTGGAAAGTTGATACCACCTTTCTGTGGCTTTGTGAGACACTTTGGCACCTTGACATGGACCTCTTCGTGTCGGTGTGGAATCATATCCATCCCTTGTACACGTCACTGTTCCTTGATTGAATGGCCTTAGCAGTGGATACCTTTCAGCTAGACTGATCAAGGTGGTGGCATTTCTGTACCTATTTCCTCCGGCCCCACTGTTGCTCCAGGTCCTGGCCAGGTTGGAGTCCTACCAGAGGAGGGGGATCCTTTTGGATTCCTGGTGGCCGGCTATGCCTTGGTTTTTGGTGCTGCTTGCTCGGTGTCCAGACCTGGGCATTTTTTCACGGCTCCGCCTCTATCAACAGGTCGGGCCAGTGGTGTACTTCATTGGTTCGATCTTAACTCTTCGCGTCTGGGATTTTGTACGCGTTTTTATCACTATTTTTTACAAGAAGGGGGTGATTTCTTTGATGGTGTCCCCACTTGTATTCTTCTTCTCAGTGACAGTATGATGTTTTGTGGTGCCTTCCTCCCCATTGCTCAATGCGTTTTTAGACACCTCAGCTCTGGTTTAGGCTTTTGTACCTGGTGCTCACTATACTTCTCAGAGTCGGCTTCGTCATGTGCATGGCATGGTACACGTGTTTGCAGTTGTGTGGCAGGCCATTTTGAGGGTTTGTATTTCTCTGGGGTCTGTTTTCCGGCTCCATTCCAATTACTTCCTGGTGGTTTGTTCACTAAACTGAAGAGAAATCGCTTTGATTCTTACCCTTTGGAGCTGTACTCTTCAGGTAACCCAGCTTATGATTTCTTAGTGTTTGGTTTTATTTGCATAGTTTACATGCAAGATGTCTCCAGTGTTATCGCTGATGGTTTATCTATTTCTGTCCCATTTCCATGGAATGGAAATGGGACAGTGAGATCTGGATTCCAGGATATAACCTATACAGGTGTGACAGGAAAATTAGGTCACATGGAGGAGTGGGTCTGTATATTAGGGAAGACCTTGTGTGCTCGGAGCTCCTAAACGTTACAAATGAGGTGGTAGAGGTACTGGGATTAAAAATAGAGAAAATAAATTTAGTGATTATTCTAATATACAAACCGCCAGATGCAACGGCTGAGGAATTCACAGAACAGATAAACAAAATAGAGAATAGCCTTGATAATTTGGAGAACCCAATACCTGATATTATCTTCTTAGGTGACTTCAACTTGCCTAGTCTCAGGTGGAGAATAGCAAACAATAATATTATACCAGGGAATCTATCAGGACCTAACCAACCACAGATTAGAGAACTACTTAGATTCTGTGACAAATTTTCACTCACTCAGCAGATATCGGAGCCAACGAGAAATGAAAATATTCTCGATCTGGTCTTTACGAACAATGAAGACATTATCAGAGACATTACGATATCAGATACCACATATTCAGATCACAAGCTCATTGAAGTGCAAACTACCATCAATACTCAGAATAGACCTAAAACGTTGATAAAGCGAGAGGGGCTATTCAGTAAATTCAATTTTAATAATAAAAGGATAGACTGGGAGATAATAAACAGGGAACTTAAAAACATTCCATGGGAAACTGTTTTAAGTAATAAAAGTCCTACAGAAGGAATAGAAAAACTGACTTCGGAAGCGTATCAAGTCTGTCTGAAACATGTTCCTTTGAGGAAAGCCAGAAAGAGATCCAACGTAGAAAGAGAACGCAGAAGACACTATAAACGCAGGAAAAGAATAACGGAACTGCTTATGCAGACACGAATTTCCCGTCAAAGAAGGAATAATTTAAATAGGGAGATTGAAGAAATCGAGCGGAAATTGAAACACTCATATGAAACTGAAGAAAGGCAGTTAGAACAGAAAGCAATTCAGGAAATAAAGAAAAATCCAAAATACTTCTTCACATATGCGAAATCAAAAGCAAAAACTACTGCCAGTATTGGACCTATTCGTACAAGTGAAGGTTCATACACGGAGGATGACAAAGAAATTAGTGAAATCCTAAAAAAGCAGTATGAGGACATGTTTAGCACTCCAATAAACAACATGAAAGTAGAAGATCCAGACAATTTCTTTATGCGGGATATCCAAACCCCTGTAAATATAACTGATATCAACACGAGCGCACTAAATTTTGAAAGAGAAATTGAAAACATGCCCATGCACTCGGCCCCAGGTCCAGACTCATGGAATTCAATATTTATAAAGAAATGCAAAGTGCCGGTAGCACAGGCACTCAGTATAGTGTGGAGGAAGAGCTTGGACACGGGGGAGATACCAGATGCACTTAAAGTAGCAGACATAGCCCCTCTACACAAGGGAGGGAGCAAAGCATTGGCAAAGAATTATAGACCAGTTGCACTAACATCGCACATAATAAAAGTATTTGAGAGAGTGATTAGGAGTCAGGTCACCAATTTCATGGAGACCAATGACCTTCACAACCCAGGCCAACATGGATTTCGAGCGGGAAGATCGTGCCTCTCACAGCTACTTGAGCACTACGATAAAGTCACTGAGGCATTAGAAGAAAAACAGAATGCTGATGTGATATACACGGACTTCGCAAAGGCTTTCGATAAATGTGACCATGGCGTGATAGCACACAAAATGAAGTCAATGGGAATAACCGGTAAAGTAGGACGCTGGATACTCAGTTTTCTGTCAAACAGGACTCAGCGAGTAACGGTCAACCATATAAAATCTAGTCCAAGTGCAGTTAAAAGCTCTGTACCTCAGGGTACAGTCCTTGCACCGCTGCTTTTCCTTATTCTCATATCAGATATAGACAAAAATACAAGTCACAGCTTCGTATCATCCTTTGCAGATGACACAAAAATCAGTATGAAAATTACCTCGGCTGAAGACATTGAAAAACTTCAAGCTGATATTAATAAAGTTTTCGACTGGGCATCAGAAAATAACATGATGTTTAACAGTGATAAATTCCAGGTACTCAGGTACGGTAAAAATGAGGACCTTAAACATAATACAGAGTACAAAACACAATCAAATGTGCCCATAGTAGGAAAACAGCATGTAAAGGATTTGGGAATAATGATGTCTGACGACCTAACGTTTAGGGAGCATAACCAAGCAAATATTGCGACAGCCAGAAAAATGATAGGATGGATTACGAGAACTTTCAAATCCAGGGATCACATCACAATGCTTGTACTCTTCAAGTCACTTGTGCTGTCCCGTCTTGAGTACTGTTCAGTACTCACTTCCCCTTCAGAGCAGGAGAGATTGCTGAAATAGAGGGAATACAGAGAACATATACAGCACGTATAGACGCGATAAAGCACCTAAATTATTGGGATCGTCTCAAAGCTCTCCAAATGTACTCACTAGAAAGAAGACGAGAGAGATATCAAATAATATACACCTGGAAGATACTGGAGGGCCAGGTCCCAAATCTACACAGTAAAATAACAACGTACTGGAGTGAACGATATGGAAGAAAATGCAGAATAGAACCAGTGAAGAGCAGGGGTGCCATAGGCACAATCAGAGAACACTGTATAAACATCAGAGGTCCACGGTTGTTCAACGTCCTCCCAGCAAGCATAAGAAATATTGCCGGAACAACCGTGGACATCTTCAAGAGGAAACTAGATTTATTCCTCCAAGGAGTTCCGGACCAGCCGGGCTGTGGTGGGTATGTGGGCCTGCGGGCCGCTCCAAGCAACAGCCTAGTGGACCAAACTCTCACAAGTCAAGCCTGGCCTCGGGCCGGGCTTGGGGAGTAGAAGAACTCCCAGAACCCCATCAACCAGGTATCAATCAACCAGGAATGGGCGGTTGAAGATGCATCCTTTTATTAGCACTGCAAGATGTTCGGTCACCTTAAGGTGGACTTCTTCATGTTGGCTTGGAACCGGCGGCTTCCCTCTTATGTGGCTCTGTTCCCTAATTAAGAGGCTCTCATGGTGGATGCTTTTTGACTGGACTAGTCAAGGTAGAGGTTTCTCTATATTTTTCCCTTTGGTCAATTGTTACTCTCGGTGTTGTTCTGGGTGTTCCTTTTGGTCAATTGTTGCTCTGGGTTGGAGACATATACTGGCAAGGTGATCCTCATGGCTCTTTAGTGGCCAATCTCAAATCCATGAGAAGGTGAATTCAGCAAATTCATTTTAACAACAAACTGAATAACTGGGAATGAATAAACCAAGATGTCGCAGAAATATGCTGGGAAGAACATCTAGATAGTGCAAACTTAAACCAGTGCTTTGAGAAAATAGGCACAGTAGCAGCAAAGTTTTCGACTGGGCAACAGAAAATAACATGATGTTTAACAGTGATAAATTCCAAGTACTCAGTTATGGTAAAAATGAGGCCCTTAAACATAATACAGGGTACAAAATACAATCAAATGTGCCCATAGTAGGAAAGCAGCAGGACGAAACGTCGTCGTCCCTTCACCTTCTAGTGTGTGGTCTGGTCAACAAAGCAGCAAGTATAGGATTTGGGAATAATGATGTCTGACGACCTAACGTTTAGGGAGCATAACCAAGAAAATATTGCGTCAGCCAGAAAAATGATCGGATGGATTACGAGAACTTTCAAATCCAGGGATCCCATCACAATGGTTTTACAATACAAATCACTTGTACTGTCCCGTCTTGAGTACTGCTCAAGACGGGACAGTACACTTCCCGTCTTGCTCACTTCCCCCTTCAGAGCAGGAGAGATTGCTGAAATAAAGGAAATACAGAGAACATATACGGCATACATAGACACAATAAAGCACCCAAATTATTGGGATCGTCTCTTAGCTCTCCAAATGTACTCACTAGAAAGAAGACGAGAGAGATATCTAATAATATACATGTGGAAGATACTGGAGGGCCAAGTACCAAATCTACACAGTAAAATTACAACGTACTGGAGTGAACGATATGGAAGAAAATGCAAAATAGAACCAGTGAAGAGCAGGGGTGCCATAGGTACAATCAGAGAACACTGTATAAACATCAGAGGTCCACGGTTGTTCAACACCCTCCCAGTGAGCATAAGAAATATTGCCGGAACAACCGTGGACATCTTCAAGAGAAAACTAGATTGTTTCCTCCAAGGAGTGCCGGACCAGCCGGGCTGTGGTGGGTATGTGGGCCTGCGGCTGCTCCAAGCAACAGCCTAGTGGACTAAACTCTCACAAGTCAAGCCTGGCCTCGGGCCGGGCTTGGGGAGTAGAAGAACTCCCAGAACCCCATCAACCAGGTATCAACCTGGTAGTATTAGAAACATGTAGAAGGCACAGACCACTAAGAAAAAAGATAAAACAATGCAAACTGGGATGAGAGCGGTGCTCCCTCTATAGGTGAAGAAAAAAAATAGCAGAACATCTCAAATGCTCCACTCTATCCCAACAATGACAAGGAAGGCAATGTACGGAAATAGAAATAATCAAGCTCAAGTTGAAAGAATCAAATAAAATCCAAGAGAGGCAAAGATAGCAAAATGCCATTAGTGAAATACTATAGAGAGAAATCCAAAATACTTTTTCTCCTATGCAAAAACTAGAACAAAAACTGCATCCAGCATTGGGCCCTTGTTCGAGGATGAAGGAACTTTCACAGATGACAACAAAGAAATGAGTGCAATACTGAAGCTTCAGTACATTTCATTTTTCAGTGAACCCCTGAATAGATTGAAGATCAATGATCCAAATTAATTCTTCATGAATGTGACACCAACATCAAACCATATATAAGATGTCACCCTAACCCCACCGTACTTTGAAGTAGCCATAGACAGCATGCCCCTGCACTCTGCACCAGGCCCAGACTCATGGAATTCTATACTCACCAAGAAGTGCAAAACACAACTATCACAGGCCCTAAACATCTTTTGGAGACAGCCTAGATACTGGTGTCATCCTTGACATACTTAAAACAGCAGAGATTTTGCCACTTCACAAAGGAGGTAGTAAAGCAGATGCAAAAAAATTATAGACCAATAGTTCCAACTTCACACATCCTAAAAATCCTTGAGTGTTAAGAAATAAGATTACAGATCACTTAGAATTATGAAGCTACAGAACCCTGGGCAACATGGGTTCAGAATAGAGTGCTCTTGCCTCCCACAATTTTTAGATCACTATGACATGACCTTAGGTGCCATGGAAGACAAGCAAACCACAGATGTAATGTACAAAAACATTGCAAAAGCTTTCAACAAATGTGGTCATGCTGTTATTGTGCACAAAATGCACTCAAAAGGAATTACAGGTACTGGCAAAGTAGGGAGATGGATCTTGAACTTCTTTACAAACAGGATGCTGAGTGTAATAGTCAATACAGTAAAATCCAGATCATCCACCCTGAAAAGCTCAGTCCTCCAAGGTATCATACTTCAAAAAATAAAAAAAATAAAATGTTTATTTAGGTAAGGTACATACATAAAAGTGATTGTACAGAGTGATGGAGTAAATAGATAGGGCTAGTACATACAATGCCTAAAGCCACTATTACGCAAAGCGTTTCGGGCATGAAACGCATACAGTGGTACCTCGGAATACGAGTGTCCCTGTATACGAGTTTTTCGGAATACGAGCAGGATTTCCTCGGAAAATGTGTCTCGGAATGCGAGGGTTACCTCGGGACACGAGTTTGTTGATACGCGTCCAGGCTGACCTAGCGCGTGGTGGCCGCGTGGTGGCTGGGCGATCGTCGCCCCTCCGCCCGTCCGCCCCTCAGTTTACCATTGTCTCGCGCTCAGTGACTACCTCTCATCAATTCTTCGCGTGGATTTTCAGTGTATTGTTGGATTTTTGGTGATTTGACTATACAATTTGTTATTATATATATCACCATGAGTCCCAAGAAAGCCAGTGGTAAGGATAAAGGCCAGAAATCCCATGTGAGGATGACAATAGAGGAGAAACAAGAGATAATTCGGAAGCATGAGAACGGTACACGTGTTATTGAACTTTGTAGGCAGTACAACAAAGCCACATCAACAATATGCACTATACTTAAGAAGAAAAATGAGATTATGAGTGCTAAAGTGGCAAAAGGAGTAAGAACAATAACGAAACAAAGACCACAAATACTTGAAGAAGTGGAAAAGTTGTTATTAATTTGGATACACGACAAGGAGTTAAGGGGAGATAGTGTTTCGGAGGCCATTATTTGTGAGAAAGCCAGGGTATTGCACGAAGACCTTCTAAAGAAAACCCCTGGAACGAGTGATGCAGAGACGAAAGAGTTTAAGGCAAGCAGGGGCTGGTTTGAAAAATTTAGGAGGAGGAGTGGTATCCATAGTGTTACAAGGCATGGGGAGGCAGCCAGCGCAGACAAACCAGCCGCTGGACGATTTATTGAGGAATTTAAAGAGTTTGCAGAGGCTGAGGGATACCTACCGCAACAAGTGTTTAATTGTGACGAAACAGGACTGTTTTGGAAAAGAATGCCTAAGAGGACATACATTACCAAGGAGGAAAAATCCTTGCCCGGACACAAGCCTATGAAAGATAGGTTTACGCTTATGTTGTGTTCAAATGCGAGTGGCGATTTGAAAATTAAACCCTTACTAGTGTATCATTCTGAAAATCCAAGGGTTTTCAAACAGTATAAAGTGCAGAAAACCCATTTGTGTGTGATGTGGAGGTCTAATAAAAAAGCATGGGTGACTAGGCTTATTTTTTCGGAGTGGGTGAATGAAGTGCTGTGCCCTACCATAGAAAAATATCTGCAGGAGAAACATTTGCCACTCAAAGCCGTGCTTCTCCTCGACAATGCTCCTGCTCATCCTCGAGGCTTGCAAGATGATGTGTTGCCCCGATACAATAAATTCCTCACAGTTAAATTCCTTCCTCCTAACACCACTTCTTTAATTCAGCCTATGGACCAGAAAATCATAGCGAATTTTAAGAAACTTTATGAAAGGGCACTTTTCCGAAAATGTTTTGAAGTGACTGAAGCCACAAACCTCACCCTCAAAGAGTTCTGGAAAGACCATTTTAACATTTGTAGTGCCTTAAAACTCGTTGACAAAGCCTGGCAAGAACTGACTCAAAGAACCCTGATCTCTGGCTGGAGAAAATTGTGGCCTGAATGTGTGAGAGAATTAGACTTTGAGGGGTTTGAGCCTATAAATGATGCGCCTATTGTTGAGGAAATTGTTACTCTAGGCCAGCAAATGGGCTTGGAATTGGATAGTGATGATGTGGAGGAGTTGGTGGAAGAACACAACGAAGAACTGACCACCGAAGAACTCCAAGCCCTTCAACAGGAACAGCAAGACAACGCAGATGAAGATTCTTCAGTGGAGGAGGAGGAGGCAGCAGCGGATGTCCCTTCTGCAGTATTGAAGAAGGTGTGTCAGATGTGGGAAGAGATTCAAACAATTGTTGAAAAGACTCACCCAGAGAAAGCTGTAGTAGGCCGTTGCCTTAATCTTTTCAATGACAATGTGTTGCCTTACTACAGAGAGAGCTTGCGAAGAAGGGAAAAGCAAGCTTCCATGGACAGATATCTGGTGAGAAAATCGAGCAGTGAGCCTCAGCCAGGACCTAGTGGCACTCAGATAAAACGTCCCAGGGAGTGCACACCTGAAAGGTCCTCATTGCCTGATGTGATAATGGAAGGGGACTCCCCTTCCAAACAGTAACTCCTCTCCTCCTCCCCTCTCCTCACCATCTTCCATACGCCTACAGCATTCATCAGCAAGGTAAGAAATAACTTGAACATAGTTTTGTAGGTTTATTTAGATGAATTAGGTATAAAAATTTAGTTTGATATGGGGTTTCTGGGGTAGTCAGGAACGGATTAATTCATTTCCCATTATTTCTTATGGGGAAATTCGCTTCAGAATACGAGTTTTCGGAATACGAGGCGTCTCCAGGAACCAATTAAACTCTTAAACTGAGGTACCACTGTACTTGCTTGCTGTGCTTTTTCTCATTCTCATATTAGACATAGACAGGGATACAAATTATAGTACTGTATCATCATTGCAGATGACATTAGGATTTTCATATAAGTAGGCAATATAGATGATACAGCAAACCTCTAATCTGATGTAAATCAGGTGTTTCAGTGGGCCAGTCATTTATATATGATGTTTAATGAAAATAAGTTCCAGCTCCTGCACCATGGAAAAAAACGAAAATATAAAAATGGAAACCATATATAAAATGTAATTAAATCATACTACAGAATGAAAAAGGAATGTAAAGAATCTAGGAGTAATTATGTCGGAAGACCTTACCTTTAAAGAACACAATATAGTAGCTGTCATGACTTCAGGAAAAATGACTGTTTGGATAACAAGGAGGACCTTCTAAACAAGGGATGCCATATCAATAATGATACTTTTCAAGACACTAGTGCTCTCTAGGGTGGAATATTGTTGTACACTAATAATGCCATTCAAAGCCAGAGAAATGGCTGACCTAGAGAACGTGCGAAGGTCCTTTACCGTTAGAATTCACTCTATAATTCACCTCAATTATTGGGACCGATTAAAAGTTTTAAATCTGTATTTTCTAGAGCACATAATAATCTACATGTTGAAAATATTAGATGGACTGGTTACAAATTTCAACACGGAGATTGCATCACATGAAACCAGTAAGCATGGCAGGATGTGCAAAATATTCCCATTGGAAAGCAGAGGTGCAATAGGTATACCGAGGTAGAGAACTATCAACATAAAGGGCCCAAGACTATCCCACTACACATAAGGTACATAACTTGCTAGCCTCTCACTGTGTTCAAGAGAGAATTTGACAAACACCTCCAAAGGATACCTTTTCAACCATGCTGTGATTCATACATTAGGCTGCAAGTAGGGAGCCGGTCGGCCGAGTGGACAGCACGCTGGACTTGTGATCCTGTGGTCCTGGGTTCGATCCCAGGCGCCGGCGAGAAACAATGGGCAGAGTTTCTTTCACCCTATGCCCCTGTTACCTAGCAGTAAAATAGGTACCTAGGTGTTAGTCAGCTGTCACGGGCTGCTTCCTGGGGGCGGAGGCCTGGTCGAGGACCGGGCCGCGGGGACACTAAAAAGCCCCGAAATCATCTCAAGATAACCTCAAGATAGCCGCATCCAACAGCCTGGTTGACCAGATGACTAACAGGGAGGCCTGGTCAGAGACCTGGCCACAGGGCGGTTGATCCTGGAACCTCCACTGGGTAGGTAAGTAGTCAGTTCAGCCTTGTTTTCTGCCTTTTCTGGTTCAGTGTTCTAACCCGGGCTTTTTCATCCGCTCCACCTCTTTCAGCAAATCGGGTTGGCGACGTTTCTTGCTGATTCAATATTCTCCTCGATTATCACATCTGGAGTTTTTGATGGTCTATCACCATTTGTGGCTCAGATGGCTGAGTTGTTAGCATCCTACCTGCATCTTTCGTCACGGCAACCTTATGAAGTTTCTTGATGCTCTTTACATCTTTTTCTCTCTTCATTGGTTATTGTCCATGTCAGGTTCTGTGGTTTTGTTCCTGGTTAGGTTGTTTGTTGATCAGCATCTTACACCTGTTACTATTGGCTCTTAATGTTTTGCCTTTTGTTGGAATTCAGCTCCGATATTTCCTCGGGTACGATGCTGTAAGTTACCTAGTGTGTTCTTTCACTTCTGGCTTGCTCATTTTCTTTGTAAGCCTTCCTGGTTTATGGATCGGGTGTTGGATTTTCTTTTATCACCTAGGCTCTTGGTCATCGTTTTGGTCTGTGGTACATTGTTCAAAGGTTTGTTTTTGCTTGCCCTCATTTCCAGTTGTTAGGTTGGGAAGTTCCATGCTCTCCTCTGGAAGTGGGGATTCTGTTCCTTCAACCCTGGTGGGCAGTTTCTTTGTATGCAGCCTTCTGCTTTTCTGGTGAAGAATGAGATGGTTGACTCTTGGAGGGGTCCTTTAGTTATTGATTTGTGGTTTGTTCAGCTGGGGATACATCACTTGGTATGTCCAGTTGCAACTGTTTGTTGTTACCTGTGTGCCACTCAGACTGCTTCTGGGGATGCATTGTTTGTTGATCCTGTTTGCTTGGTTCCCTGTTCCTAAATTTTTTTTCCAGTTGTCCGAAGTTTCATTATATGTATCTATCCAGCCTGTGGTCTACCTTAGGGCCCATGATGTTTGTAAGTTTACAGCTTTAATCATAGTCGTTTCTAATATGTCTTGGGCTGATACCTAGGCTTGGGGGTTTTGGAGGCCTGACAGGTTCCTGGTGGATCCTGTTATGTGGTCAGTGTTCTTTATGTCCTTTGGCCTTTTGTTGCTTTGGGTTGGGGTTCCTGTCCTGGGTTACCTTCTTCGAGAGTCTAATCTTTGCTCTCCTCCTCCCTGGTAAGTCTCGGTTTACTTATTCTCTATAGTTAGTTTCAGAGATTTACCGTCCTACCATCCAGAAAACCTGCAGTGAATATAATGATTTGCCACTTTCTCACTGAGCATCAGTAGCTCCCTGATCCCTTTCTCCATCACTTCTAGGTGCAATGGATGGTGTGGTCTATGCTACAGATTGAGCAGTGTTAACATGGGAGCCATCAGCTCCCAGTGGTACTGCCACCTAGTGGTGGCCAACTCTAACTAGAAGGGTTTGAACTGAGTGCTGCTTCATTTCTTGTTTCTCTGTGAACCTAGCAGTTGTCTGTTTTTCTTCACTTACTTTCTGGATGTTTCCTTGGTGAGGGGTGATCTTAAAGAATCTCCTGCTCTCTGTGCCTCTGTCATGGGGGGCCAGGTTTTGGCTCTCATCTCCAACAGGTTATTAACACACTTTCGTGGACCAGCCTCTCCATGCGTTCCTAACTGTAAATGTTCTGGGATCCCCAGGTGGCTCGCGGCAACTCAGTGATGTGAAAAACGTTTACAATAATTTAACATTTTCTAACTTATTTGTTGAGTTATAACAATATATTTGGTGTCAAAATGTTTCCAAATGTTTAGAGAATAGATGCAAAACCCCAAAAAGTATGTATAATAGAATTTAGTCCTCTCTGCACTTTGCGGAACGTAAACCTAACACACTCGGCAGGTTTCCCTTAGCGATGCTTAAAATGTTTTTAATAATTTCAAATTTTCTTGGTTATTTCTTGAGTTATAACTATACATTTGGTGTCAAACTGTTTGCAATTGAATTTTCTAGGGAATAGATGCAAAAACATAATTTTATTTATAGCAGATTATGCATGACAACAATGAATATATGAATGATCATTACTAGTAATCTGATAGCATGTTTTAATGTCATCGAACATTTACTGTTGGAGTACAGATGAGGCTAGCGCACACGTCATCAGAATGCAAACATGTTAAACACTCCTGGGGCTGATGTGACCCATATGTGTGGAACTCTCTTAATGTGGTTAGCTTCTGGGAGCCGCTGAAGCCCAACCAGAAAGCGGCATTTCATTACTTGTTTTTAGTTATAATGCCTATATTGTTTTACAGCTCACGTGAAGACTAGAGAGAACAAGTGGTTTAACTTTAATGATGAACAGGTCTCGGAACTGACAAATCGATCGACAGGCGGAAATCCTTCCGAGAGTCACCGCAACTACTTCAGTATTGGTATGTTGCAATAATGATCAAATTAAAGATTAAACAGTTGCATTATATATTGTCTGGAAGAATTGCAGTCATGTGATGCAATAAGCAGTAGTCACAAGTGTCTGATTGATTATAATTGTTCAAGCTAACTTTGCTATGGAGTTTCAGAAAATAGGGTAAAGGAATTGATGTACTGTTAGCAGTCATGAGGGAAATGGAGGATTTTGAGAGAAAAGACCTTCAAAAGTGAAGAGAATATTCGTGGCTATATGACAGATTAACCCTTCAGCTGTGCATCCCATCAGGTGATTGGGTGGTTAATTATGCTCAGAGTGTGCATCCCATCATGGGAAATATTAGGGTGCAGCATAAGATTTTAAAACTCCCACGGGTACACTGGGTTAACCATATGCAAGCGATGAGTCACAATAACGTGGCTAAAGTATGTTTGACCAGACCACACACTAGAAGGTGAAGGGACGACGACGTTTCGGTCCATCCTGGACCATTCTCAAGTCGATTGTGATGAGGAAGTAGAGACAGGCAATAAATAGGCAAGAGAGAGCTGAGGAGCAAAGTAAGGTGTAGTAGAGGGGATAGTAATAATAATAAGAGCTGCAGAAGGCCTATTGGCCCATACGAGGCAGCTCCTATTATAACCACCGAATGAGAAGGAGATAGGAATAAGAAGAGGATAGCAAGGGAGCGTAGGAGAAGAGAGAAAGAAAAGAAAAGAGAAAGAAAGAAAATAGAAGGGGTAGGCTTATGTTAGGTCATGTTTGTTAGAAAGATTAGAGCATTTGAGTATATACTGTGAAAGGGAAGAGTCCACAGCAACAAAGCCAGGACTCAAGTTCATGTTAGGTACATTGTGTATTTGTGTATTAGAGCCGATTCCACAAGATGGCGTCTGTGTAGAGTAGAGGCAGGAAAGATTATTTTGGAGGAAGACCAATCAATGGGATGATTAGAAACCCTCACATGGCAGAAGAGAGCATTGTTAGTGTCTGCAGACTTAACACTTCTCTTGTGTTCTTTAAGTCTGTCATTCAGTGTACGGCCAGTTTCGCCAAAGTATTGGAGAGGACAAGACGAACAGGAAATAGAGTAGACACCAGAAGCATTAGAAGCAGGAGGAGCAGTGTGAACTAGATTGCTACGAAGTGTGTTAGTTTGTCGAAAGGCGAGTTTAATGTCAAGAGGACGAAAGGTATTGGTAAAAGTTTTGAGTTCAGATATGAAGGGAAGGCATAGTACAGTGCTACTAGTGTTGGAAGCAGGTTTAGGATGAATGAAATTTCGTTTAGCTTGAGAGTAGGCACAGTTGATGAAATGCAAAGGGTAACCAAGGCGAGAGAGTGATTTGTAGATAAAAGCAATTTCTGAATCAAGAAACTGAGGGTCGCTGATGCGTAGAGTGCGGAGGAAGAGAGAGACGAGGACACTTTTCTTAACAGAAGGAGGATGGTAGGAAAAGAAGTGAATGTACATGCCACTATGCATGGGTTTACGGTAGACAGAGAAAGAGAACCCAGACACAGAGCTGTGAACATGAACGTCAAGAAAAGGAAGGAGGGAATTAGATTCCCACTCAACTTTGAAATGGATAGAAGAAGCCAGATTGTTAAGAGAGGCGAGGAAAGGCTGGAAAAGATTAAGGTCATGAGGCCATAAAGCAAAAATGTCATCAACATAGCGAAGCCAAAGAGAGGGACGAGTATCAATAGAAGGAAGAAGAACAGTTTCGAAGTATTCCATGTAGAAATTAGCAAGAGCAGGGGAGAGAGGGGAACCCATAGCAACCCCGAAAGTTTGAGTGTAATATTTACCGATTATTAATCGAGTGTAATATAATATTGAGTGTCTTACCCTGTTTAATTTCTTCGATGCTCTACCTTCCTTTAAACAGCCTTTTCGCGCCTTTGAATCTTCCCTTCTTGCCGCCTAGCATCGAAAAAACCAGCTCGGGTTTCTTAAAGACTGTCTTGCTGAGCAAGTTCTCCCTCTTTCTTTATCTCACTTTCTCCAGTTCAACACTTCGGTATCTCATTTTCCTGAACATGCCCGCCTTCTTCTTCAAGAACTTATTCATGCCACCTCCTTGCAAGTTGACGAGGCTTTTCTAGCTGTTCGTCAACATCAACGCTTTCTGTCCTCTTCTCTTCCCAGTGATCTATGCAATATCCTATTTCCAATTGCATTTGACACTGCTCACGTCTCCTCTTCCCACCACTCCTGCACACTACACAACAAACTTCAACGCCTCTTCTCCAACAGTCCTTGGGCCAAATACTCTCTCTCTCACTGTGTTACCAACCTTTCTTCCTATTCTCTTTCTAGGCACCAGCAAGAACTTCTTGGCCTTGGTTTGTCTTTTGTTACTTCCCCTGGCCCACGCTGTGGCATTGATCTCATTAGTTCCTTTGACAGGTTTGTCAATTCTAACTCTAGTACTCTTTCGGACCTGTCCGGCTTTAGAGGGGCCCTTATCCCCGTTCTTGACAGCTTGTTTTCTAAAAATCACCACCTTCCTCGTCGCTTCCAGCTTGCCCTTGCCTCCCTGAAATCTAACAACTCTATTCTTATCTTTCCTTCCAACAAAGGCAATTCGGTGGTTGTCCTTGACCGTGAGGACTACCTCCGAAAAGCAGATGTCTTGCTCTCTGACTCTCACACTTATGCTTCTCTGACTTCTAACCCTTTGGATCGCCTCAAAACTTCCTTTAACCGCAAACTAAGACAGCTCTCTAATCTTTGTCCTCCTGACTTTGATCTCATTAAACGTTTCCTTGTCATCTGCCCTTCTCTTCCTTATTTCTATGGTCTTCCTAAGACTCATAAACCTGGTGTTCCTCTTCGTCCTATTATTTCTTCACGGGGCTCTGTCAGCTATCCTCTTGCCTCCTGGCTCGCTAAAACTCTGACGCCTTACCTTGGCACATTTTCCCCTGCCCACCTTCGTCACTCTCAGGACTTCATAGAAAGACTGCGCCTGCAACCCTCTTGTAAGATGCTTAGTCTTAATGTCGACTCTCTGTTTACTAATGTTCCGCTCGATGACGTTCTCTCTTTCCTTAGACAGAAGGCGTCAGAGGGCCTTCTTCCTCTCCCTCTTCCCACTGATGTTTTCCTCGATCTCATTAGGCTCTGTGTTGACTCTAACTCTTTCTCTTTCAACGGTAAATATTACACTCAAACTTTCGGGGTTGCTATGGGTTCCCCTCTCTCCCCTGCTCTTGCTAATTTCTACATGGAATACTTCGAAACTGTTCTTCTTCCTTCTATTGATACTCGTCCCTCTCTTTGGCTTCGCTATGTTGATGACATTTTTGCTTTATGGCCTCATGACCTTAATCTTTTCCAGCCGTTCCTCGCCTCTCTTAACAATCTGGCTCCTTCTATCCATTTCAAAGTTGAGGGGGAATCTAATTCTCTCCTTCTTTTTCTTGACGTTTATGTTCACAGCTCTGTGTCTGGGTTCTCTTTCTCTGTCTACCGTAAACCCATGCATAGTGGCATGTACATTCACTTCTTTTCCTACCATCCTCCTTCTGTTAAGAAAAGTGTCCTCGTCTCTCTCTTCCTCCGCGCTCTACGCATCAGCGACCCTCAGTTTCTTGATTCTGAAATTGCCTTTATCTACAAATCATTCTCTCGCCTTGGTTACCCTTTGCATTTCATCAACTGTGCCTACTCTCAAGCTAAACGAAATTTCTTTCATCCTAAACCTGCTTCCAACACTAGTAACACTGTACTATGCCTTCCCTTCATATCTGAACTCAAAACTTTTACCAATACCTTTCATCCTCTTGACATTAAACTCACCTTTCGACAAACTAACACACTTTGTAGCAATCTAGTTCACACTGCTCCTCCTGCTTCTAATGCTGCTGGTGTCTACTCTATTTCCTGTTCGTCTTGTCCTCTCCAATACTTTGGCGAAACTGGCCGTACACTGAATGACAGACTTAAAGAACACAAGAGAAGTGTTAAGTCTGCAGACACTAACAATGCTCTCTTCTGCCATGTGAGGGATTCTAATCATCCCATTTATTGGTCTTCCTCCAAAATAATCTTTCCTGCCTCTACTCTACACAGACGCCGTCTTGTGGAATCGGCTCTAATACACAATGTACCCAACATGAACTTGAGTCCTGGCTTTGTTGCTGTGGACTCTTCCCTTTCACAGTATATACTCAAATGCTCTAATCTTTCTTATAAACATGACCTAACATAAGCCTACCCCTTCTATTTTCTTTCTTTCTCTTTCCTTTTCTTTCTCTCTTCTCCTATGCTCTCTTGCTATCCTCTTCTTATTCCTATCTCCTTCTCATTCGGTGATTATAATATAAGCTGCCTCGTATGGGCCAATAGGCCTTCTGCAGCTCTTATTATTATTACTATCCCCTCTACTACACCTTACTTTGCTCCTCAGCTCTCTCTTGCGTATTTATTGCCTGTCTCTACTTCCTCATCACAATCGACTTGAGAATGGTCCAGGATGGACCGAAACGTCGTCGTCCCTTCACCTTCTAGTGTGTGGTCTGGTCAAATACACTGGGTTAACATTGGCTATCTCCTGTCTACAGGAAACGGATACCATTTTGAAAAAATATAAAAAATCATGGGCACTGTTCCTGGGTGTGATGGCATCAGTACTGAGTGAACAATCAAAGCTGGTGCATGCAGCATGAGCTTACTGAACAAATCCACAAAGGCCGTGATGAGGATTCGAACATGCGTCTGAGAACATCCCAGACACTGCCTTAATCGACTGAGCTACAACATGGTCAAAAGAAGTTGAAACCAAAGTTCTACTGAACTTACTGGATCCTGCAGCCTCTCCGAGACAGAAACCAGGGTTTTACACAACTTCCCTCCATGCACTCGAGCTATGTCAATAGGCCGTTCTCCCTCTTCGCCCTTACTTCATTACACACAGAAATCACAATTGCGTGATGCATCAAATGAACAAATCCACAAGGGCCATGACATAGCTCGAATGCATGGGGGGGAGTTGTGTAAAACCCTGGTTTGTGCCTCGGAGAGGCTGCAGGATCCAGTAAGTTCAGTAGAACTTCGGTTTCAACTCCTTTTGACCATGTCATAGCTCAGTCGATTAAGGCAGCGTCTGGGATGCTCTCGGACGCAGGTTCGAATCCTTGTCATGGCCCTTGTGGATTTGTTCATTTGATGCATCATGCAATTGTGATTTCTGTGTGTAATGAGCTTACTGCACTGCTGCTCAGCTTGTGTCCACAGCCTCACTTAAAAATGATGAAATATATAAGTAACTGCTGTTATTTTGCGATGATAATATCATAGAAGATCCTGACTGTAATAAAGATTATGTACAGTACAATGTTCAGATATCAATGAACACAATGCTGTTTATGATGTTCACAGTGTGATGCAGAGCCACAGCACTCTGCCATTGTCTGGTGTATCTACACATCATGAAATGACATCATGCTCCTTTAGAAAATAAACATGTGCAAAATGATTAATATTCAGGATTTAGTGACCAGGATGCTGATAATAATAGCAACATTGTGCCTAGAGTTAGTGATAGGTGGCATTAATGGCATTGGAGGCATTATGTTTAATCAGGTGGCATCGCATATGCTAACTAGCATGTTGGTGCTGTGTGTGTGGGGCCCATCACACCACCTTAGTGATTTGTTTTGGTACACAAAAATGTAGACAGTTATGTATATATAAATAGTTTATATGCAGTGTAATAACAGCAAAAGCACTGTTTTCTTGTTCTAATACTATAATATTGTAATCTTGTCACTAATATGCATGCCATATTTTCAGTATATTGATGTTCTGCACATTTTATCATATAAATTTATCAAATTATGCATTATTGTTATTAGGATGCTGATAGTAATAGCAACATTGTGCCTAGAATTAGCGATGTACATAATATATTGTGATGCATTCTGTTTCATCATATTGAGTAATCTGCTGAGATGGTCTGGTGGTAGTGTGGGTGCTGTCCTTAGTCACTACTGTACTCACCAGACCAGCTTTATGATTTGTTATTATGCATGAATATGTGTATACTGTAGTTATATATAGTGTGTATACAGTATAATACCAGCAAAAACTAAATGTTTTATTGTTCAAAACTAATATACTGTAGTACTCATTTTTGAAACACAAATATATCTGTGCATACCTATGATTTATGCAAATAACATTATTGACATCCCATTGTCATACCTTTCTTGGTCATACCTTGATGGGGTTCTGGGAGTTCTATTCCACAAGCCCAGCCCTGTGGCCAGGCTTGACTTGCAAGAGCTTGGTCCAACAGGCTGTTGCTTTGAGCAGCCCGAAGTCCCACGTATCCACTACAACCTGGTCGGTTCAGCACTTCTTGCAAGAAAACTGTAGTCTCTGTTTAACTCAACAGTAAAACGGGTACTTGGTTGTAAAAACGATTCTTCGCGGCGGAGATCGTATTCCAGGGACTTGCCCGAGATGCTACGCGTACTAGTGGCTGTTCAAGAATGTAACATCTCTTGTATATATCTAAAAAAAAAAAAACTACCAAGTTTCTCTTAACACTTTCGCGGGGCGATAACTCAGCATTGAGTCCTCCGCAAAACAGGGGCAAGTCCGGCGAGGACTCAGCATTGAGTCCTCCATGCGGCAACTTTAGTGGCGTTTTCGGGACGGTCTTGCTGTGGCTTTGGACATTATATGCATATACTCTTGTAGGGAATTTCATTGCGAATACATTGATACCCAAATGAAAGTCCTAGGACCAGAATTGAGGTAACAAAGTTGAAAACAGAATACCCATTTTATTGCTCTTTATTAGCGCTCAAGGGGGTAACACTATCACTTTCCGTGCTTGTTGTGGATAGTACGCAGGGCTTTTGGACTTTATATTTGCATGCTCATGTAGGGAATTCTATTGCGAACACAATGATACCAAAATGAAAGACTTAAGACGAGAATTGAGATGTCCAAAGTGAAGAGTGTACACATTTTATCACTCTTGCGCGCTCACGGGTAACTTTCTCTCACTTTCTCTGTTAGTTGCGGATGGTATGCCGGACTTTTGGGCTTTATATGCATTTAGTGTTGTAGAGAATTCTATTGCGAACACATTGATACCAAATTGAAAAACTTAAGATGAGAATTGAGATGACAAAGTTCAAAAGAATATATACTTTTCAGAATGAGAAGCGCCTTGGGTGGCGCAGCGCTCTCTTTCATGTAACCGCAACCTGTTTTCATCATGTCGGCGGGTGGAGATCGCTGCTGTTTTTGATATTATATGCATATAGGCCTGTTGGGAATTCTATTGTGAACACATTGATACCAAAATGAAAGACCTAGGACGAGAATTGAGTTGACAAAACTGAAAAGAGTGTAAACATTTTATCACTCTTGCGCGCTCACGGGTAACTTTCTCTCACTTTCTCTGTTAGTTGCGGATGGTATGCCGGGCTTTTGGAGTTTATATGCATTTAGTCCTGTAGAGAATTCTATTGCGAACACATTGATACCAAATTGAATATCTTAGGACGAGAATTAAGCTGACAAAGTGGAAAAGATTATACACTTTTCAGAATTTACCGCGCTCTCCCTCGCGCTCCCGCGGAACGCTCAGTGCATCCAGGGTACTTGGGAGGTCCCGCGCCCGGTGCGCGGAAGTGTTAAAGATGTCAACATTTGTTTTGGCAATATTTCTTATGCTCACTGGGAGGATGTTGAACAACCGTGGACCTCTGATGTTCATGCAGTGTTTTCTAATTGAGCCAATGGCACCTCTGTACTTCACCAGCTCTATTCTGCATTTTCTTCCATATTGTTCACTCCAGTATGTTGTTATTTTACTGTGTAAATTTGGGATCTAGCCTTCTAATATTTAACATGTACAGTATATATTATTTGATACCTCTTGTCTCCTTTCTTAAGAGTACATTTGGAGAGCTTTGAGATGATCCCAATATTTTAAGTGCTTTACAATGTCTATATATGCCATTTATGTTCTCTGTATGCACTCTTATTTCAACAATCTCTCCTGCTCTAAAGGGGGAAGTGAGTATCGAGCAGTATTTAAGACAGGACAGCACAAGTGATTTGAATAGTATGATCATTGTGATGGGGTCCCTGGAATTGAAGGTTTTCGTAATCAATACTATCATTTTTCTGGCTGACGCAATATTTGCTAGGTTATGCTCCCTAAACAATAGGTCATCAGACATCATTATTCCCAGATCCAAGATCTAGCATTTGTATCATTGCTCTTGAAAAACCATGATAACAACTAGAAATACTGAGAAAATATATATTCAATGCATCCAGTTAAAATTTTATGCAAAACATGGAGAGCTAGGATGAGCTTTGTCCACATTTTATGAGATTACCACACCCATCAGAATGGCTTAGTGGTTTGTAGTCTGCATGAAAATGTACATAGATATATACAGTAGAGTATAATAGCACCAAAAACAGAATGTTTTATTGATGAAAGCAAATACTGTAATAAAGTACTCGTCTTAGTAACATGAATACATTTGAGCATTCTGATGTTATCTTGAGATGATTTCGGGGCTTAACGTCCCCGTGGCCCGGTCCTTGACCAGGCTGCCCTTTTCTTATACACCCCCCAGGAAGCAGCCCGTAACAGCTGTCTAACTCCCAGGTACCTATTTACTGCTAGGTGAACAGGCGCATCAGTGTGAAAGAAACTGCCCATTTGTTTCACTGGGGATCGAACCTGGAACCTCAAGACTACGAATCAGAAGCGCTGTCCACTCAGCTGTCAGGCCCCTGTTTCCCACATGATTTTGTATAATGTCCCAAAAGACACACTGTTGAATAATAATAAAGAAAAAACAGGAAAAACTAATCAGAGACATTGGAATATTGTAAATACCGTATGTAAAATATTCTTTGGGGAAACTCCTGCCTCACAGCTGGCTAGGGGCTACCACCCTGGGGCGACTGCTAGATGAAAGTTCACAAATTGTGAAGTAATCATGAAACTTCCAGGCTTTGCCATGGCCTAAGTAAGTCACATACAATTTTATGATTATTTTTCTTGTGTTACAGGAGGTACGTAAAGAGTGCCTCCCAAACCATTCGATGAGGGACCTAAGAGGAAGGAATCCTCTGGAAGGTCGATCCCAATGTGTCCAAAGGTACGTTGACCTGAACCATGGTGGGAGCTGCACCAAAATCTTACCTATACAGGGAAGGAGGATACAAAAATCCCTCCCTCTTCAAAAGGAGACCCACCTCGGAGGGAACCAAGAACTTTTTAGTCACATGGTACCCACAGGCTTACATCAGGCTTCCCCTAAACCGTAGAAGCCATACTCGATGGTCCCAGGATGGAGGGAACAGCCATGCCCACCACCTAGATAAAAAAAAAAACAGTCCAGGGAGAATCTTAAAAGGTGGGATATGGGACTGGCTGAAAGGAAAATCCTAAGCCTTGGTGGGAGTAACCGGCTCAACTACCTCAGTGCCCAATTCGGAAGGGGCAAACACACCCCCACACCCCCCTCCCCGGAGAAAATCAGAAGGGTGAACTATGCCCGAAGGGGAAAGAAGAGGAGGTGCAGATGGGGCCAAGGTGGAGTTCACCAGCATCTCCAATTCTGCATCCCTAAACATTCGATGGGGCAGCTCTGGGGCATCCAACTGGGCACATAACACATAACCTAAACTGCTGCAAACGAGCAAACCGAACTCACAAAACGGATGCTGCCTGATATGTCCTAACCCCATCAGGAGGATCAGAAAGAAGAATCACATGGGGAGTGCAAACCCCACAAAACTTGGGGTCAAAGGTGTCATCGACCCAACAGGCAGCACGCCGGAGGCAGAACGAGTGATTGTCATCGCATGGCACAGGCCACGATCAACCCTCAAACTCGCATAAGGTGAGAATAGGTTTGGGGAGAATATCCGTAGGACCACCGAATCCATGGGGGATTTTCAAGGCCTGAATGGTAAACCAATCAAGATGCCCAGGTACTTTAAATGCTACACTGGCCCTAAGAGTAAACTGACACAGCCTGGTTTAAATGGCTGTGAAAGCCAACCCGGCACACTGAAAGGAAGCCTGCAAACTGCCAGTGTGCCCCTACCACACAGTCCCCACTGAAGCAGGACCAAAGAGCCAAAGCTCAACCGCCTCAATCACAACTAGGCGAGTACCAGCCAAAGCTGCACCCAACCCATGTTAAGATAGAAGGCATAAGACCCATTACTCACCCTGGGTGAGGGCCACCACAAGCAAGGACCTCTAAGGGAACAACTCCCGAACACTCCAGAGAGGATAGCTTTGGCAATGCACAGGCAGTACTAGGGAGCACACAAGGAAGGTAACCCTGAGCACATGCATCTTCAAGTATTCAACAAGCCAGGTTCATAGTATACCGCAGTGTACAAGGAAATTCACTAAGGCAAAAATCCAAAACACTTAGCTGAAACAGAAAGAGAGGCAATCCTGAAACTACTAAAGCAGTCAGGTGACCCCAACCACATCAACGTAAAAACTGATTGCTCCTCCAATTGAATTGGGGAGGTGGGGCAAACGCTCTAATGCTAGTTTTGAGAGATTCGATTGGCTTTTTACATTGTTGTGAGAGTTCATTAGGCAGGTTTCGAGACTTGGATCTCTTTTGAAGCCAGCAGTGGCTTGTTTTGACTCACTGACTTTCTGGATGCCTTTTCCGGTGAGGTGGCAAAGTGTCACCGCTCTTTGCACTTCTGTGTGCGGGAGGCCAGGTTCTGGCTCTGGTCCCCATTGGGTCTAAGAACTCCATGGCTGATGTTACCTAGTAGATGGAACCATTTCAGTGTATAGCTTCAAGAAAACAAGAATTAAATTTATTGAAATGCTTCTTTCTGGTGGTTACTTTGTAGCTCCTTGAACTCTCCTCGCTTTGCTTTTCAGGTGCAGTTTTTGGTTTCCTGGATAAATGAATGAGGCTGTCTATTTGAGGGATTAATACATTAGGCGCACAACCACCTGGCAGCACTCAGGTGTAATTAATGAGTGAACTGCTTCACAATCGGGTGGGCCATTTGGTTTGAGGTCTAATTTCTCTTTGCTTTGTTTACTGTGTTGATTGTCTGTTTTGGCTTGCCCATCTTTTGGTGAAATTTCCTTGGTTAGGGTGATTTAGTGTCCCTCTGCTCTTTGCACTTCTGTAATGGGGACCAGGTTTTGGCCTCTGCTCATCAATAGGCTCAAAATGACACACAAGGGTCTGGCATGGATTGAGATGGGTGGAGCTATTCTAATAGCTAACAACAAGGAGCCACCAAGACCCCACTGGAAAGAAGCATTTCTTTACATTCAATGATGGCTTTTCAATGTACAAAACTATATTGCTTACTGTGTAATTTTGGTGATAACCACATACCATTCATAATTTATTGGTACTAAATTATCAGCAAAACATTATTAGGAGAATATTAGTAAAATATGCCCAAGGGGACATATTTGACTTGTCATAACTGTGATGGTATTTCAGTATTCCAGTAGTCACCAATTTATTTAAGTGTTCCTTACGGCTACAAAGTTTGTTCCCTAGAGTTTTAACTAGTATATCTCACCTTCAAATATCTTGTGTGTGTTTGAATATACACATACCCAACTTACTTATAGAAAGCAGTCACACATCAGGTCTTGATATGAAGATATTTTAAACCTCTTAAAATTTTTCATCATATTATACATGCCTTACATATTTGTATAGCCTTGCAACGTGGAATTCTATTCAAATGTCCATAATATTTATTCCAATATTACCATTGCTAAGTAAAGCTTGAGATAGGTTTATATGAAAAGAAACAAAACCATAGCAGGAAATAATGTTGTGGAAAAAAGAGTTGGCACTTCTGACTTCAAGATATTGAGGAAGCTCAAGAATGAGCTTTTCTAGTGAATTAAGAGATGTCTACTGTTTAAGGTACTGCACAATATTTTGATGAATGGTGTGAAAGTAAATACATTAATCAAAATCTAAAATTTTTAATTTCTTGATCACCATATTGAGAAATGTTAGATATTTTTATTATTCATCTTTCAGCAAATGTGGCCAATAAGTACAAACACCGTTCAGGATTGAGAGTGTCTCGTGGTGCATTTGTTTGGATATACGTGAGGAGTAATATCTCTGAGTCGGAAGAAACCCACGTGCCACCACCTGAATCCATAGTTGAATATGTTCTTAAAAAACAGGAAGAAAGTATGGTAAGCAAAATTAATACCAAATGTACAAACTGGTTATATTTTGTAACATAATGAACAGGTATTCCCAGTGTTTCAATGTGATAACTATTGCAAAATTTTTAAATATCATAGCTGCTATTTATCCAGAATTATATTATAATGATATGGGACTATAATTTAAAGGGCCTTCTTGACTACCATTTTTATAGATTAGTACTATGTTTGCCTTTTTCCATATATCTGCTAAGAATCCTGTGCATAAGGATGTCTGGAATATGAATTGGAGTGGAATGCTCATCTTAGTTGCACATTCTTGCAGTACCCAAGGTGAAACTCCATCAGGTCCAACCACTTTAATTTTTCCGTGTGTGGGTGAGTACTTGCTCTTACTCATGAGGGTTCTCGGCACACACCCTCCACTGCACCTCCTGCATTGGCTGTGATTTGGAATCCTTTTTATATTTCTTAGTTTTCTCCATCAGTTGAGGGTCTGTATAGCTATAGTTCATGCATTCCCAACTTTTCATGATGGTGTGTTGGTGGCAGTAGCAGGTGGGTCTGTTCCATCCTGGGTTTTGATGGTGGCCTTGGAACCTATCTTTGATCTGACACCCACTTGGTTTTGTGGTATGCCTGATAATCCTTCTCTTTCTTCCATTTGGTTTTGTGCCTCGGCTCTATTTCTGATGCTTCCTTTCCTGTAATGGGATTAATTTCAGGTTTTTAGGTTTCATTGGAAGAGGTCCTAGGTTTCTCTGTTTCTGTCTTTGTGGGTTTGTTGCAGCTAGGCTAGAGAAATTATTTCTCCCAGGAGGCTTGTGTTGTCTTCCTCTCCAGCCTGTCCTCAATACCTCCTTCGCTTCTGCTCCAGGACATGCTTCTGAGTGCTGAGTTCATAGCATAGTTACGCTCTTCTATAGGTATTTAGGGGTGGTCTTCCTCCTCGATCCCTCTCTCCCTCCCTCCCTGCTGTGGCTGGTTTTTCAGCTTCCTGGCCTCTGAGCTGTAATTTGCCTTCGTTTGTTTTCTTGTGGGAGGTTTTTCACCACCTTGCTGGGCTCTGGAGTCTATCTCTCACTTTTAAGGGTGGGGGTGTGGGGGTGTTTTCTTTTTTTTTTTTGCTGTCACAACTGCAATGCGTACGTCGCCAATGTACATGTGGCAGACGCTTCACGAAGCTGTCGGAATTAGCAGAATAGAAAATACGAGAGCAACCGTACAGGGCCTGGGAGCAAGGTCGAGTTAGAGTCCTTGTGGGTCTCTTCTCAGACTAGCCTCACCTGGTCCTGCTCCACGTTGGTCGTTGGAATCTCCTCAATGATGTAACACTTTAAGGGACTCCTAGGGTCCTCATCAAATTTATAGTTTAGTGACTTACAGGCAACTCGGTGTTGAAGACACTTAGAGCTGAAGGCTGGAGTAATATTGGCAGTATTCAGAAGTGGTTCAACGGAAACACCGCATAAACTTAACAGTAGTTTATTTACTAACTTAACCACTAATACACAGGGTGCTTGATTTACTTTCGATTGGCGTCAGCAAAGCTATGGTTGCATTAGCGAGACTCTTGACGTCTGGCTAATCGACTCGTATCCACTCGTGGAGAAACACCTAACTTAACACAGTTGACAGCCAATCATTAACACGGCAACCTAACTGCCGGTATGCAAAGGGATCACAAGAGTTCCAACCGGATACTCGGTAATGATGATATGCAATAAACACAATAATAATCACACAATAACTAAATGTGTGGTGTATGTGAAGCTCACATCGCTCACATCCACAGACGAGTGAAATGCTGTGATACCACACAGATAAACACGCATTCACCGTCGATTCACCTATAACCTGCGACAGGTATAAGAAGGTGAGAACTGTGGTTGATCCCTCAGATCAACACAGACACAATAAACAATGACAAGATCTTGTACTTACAGATAAGGTACCTTTCCTTACGCACTCACTCAGACTCGTTTATACAAGCACTCGTAGGTGGCCTGATAGCTGGTTTCGCTCGTAGACACGGAGGGTACTCGCATTATCTTGAGATGATTTCGTGAGTAGGGGCGTGCTGTATGCTTAACAGACAGACACACGCGCACACACTGGCACTGGCGGTGCTAAGGTGGTGACGTCACGTTGGAGCTAGGGCGGCGGCGGCTGGCGGCGGGCGCTCGAGGCGGCGGCTGGCGGCGGTACCATGCACTACACTGTACACTGTGGTACAGGTACACTGTGGTAATGTCACACACAGATTACTTAGGCGGCGGCACTGACTTAGTTCACTCTAGGTCACTCACGACGATCTTTGTCACCAGGGGTTACCTGATACCAGTCTGTTTCGCTCTGGAGATTTGTCACTTTAGGCTTCTAAACAATATATTCCCACTCGTGATTCTGGCGAGTGTGTGGTATATCGCAAAGACGCTGAGTTAACTTGACGGTGAGGGATAGACGGTGATCAGTCTATTGGCCGGTAGAACAGAACACGTCCTCTTCGTATGGTCTCTCTCACGTGAATGAGTTTGCAAGGGTGCCGGGCATCTCGTGGCACACAACACAAAAGGAGTTACAATTTGACCAATAGCATTGCAGCAAATGAGCGGGAACCAATCATATTAGCTCGTTCGATGAGCAGTAGCAGGAGTGACGTCATGAACACGTCATAGCTGTTATTCCGATCGCGCCGGTTGACCCCAGAGGTCAGACGCTGCTGGCGCCTTCCCCTCTGTCTCAGCGGGCACCAGCCATGTACTCACTGACCCTTGGTGGACAGTATGTTTAACTTCCTGTATCTACTTCCTGATTGGACATACGGCGGCCTACGTATTATAAAAGTGTTCCTGGTTAAGTGGGCATTCTGGAGATACCCAACATACTAGGTCACTATCCAGGATTAAGAGAGATAGGCTTTGTGCACGAAGATCTGTGCACTGCAATGCCATTCAAGTCAGCTGTGGGAGCATCTTGGGAGACATACTCCCACAGGGTGTTTTTCCTGGAGTTCACTGGTCTTCCTGCTATGCCAGTAGCAGCTTCACAGGGCCTTGGAGAGAGAGGTTCTTATTTATGATTGAATATACAAAATGACTGCTTCAGGCTTAGACATGTCATTTTTTCAGCCTTGGCATTGTTGTGTTTGCCCTGAGTGTGCACTTACATGTCATTGGGCTGCACTTCCCTGTCCTGGGTCTGCACCAGTTCCTCGGCTGTGTACCTGCTGGTTCTGTGTTTGAGTGATTTGTGATTTCTTGGCTGAGTTCTTGCAATTCTCTGGCCGAGTGCCCTACGGTTTCTGTTTTTTCTTGGTGGGGGGAAGGGGGGCTGAGGTAAGGTAAGATAATTATCAGGAGAAAGCTCCAAGCCATTATGACTATACAGTATAGCACTAACCTGGAGAGGGTTTGGGAGTTCTTCTACTCCCCCTAGCCCGGCCTTGGTCCAGGCTCAACTTGCAAGCAATAGTACTTGGAAGGGATGAGGATAAGGAATGATGCCCAACCACTTGAACGGTCGGGATTGATCGTTGACCAACAAGAAATAAGACCATCACTCTACCATCCAGTCCAAGTGGTTAAAGGGACTGAGTGCATTGCAGTTTTCAGACTAATTGCCTGATGGTTAATCATAGCAGCATATTCTGCTATCAGGTGGAAAATGAGCACATTACAGCAAAGGTGGTAACCCCCATGGCTACAATTGTTTGCATTATTTTCCTCAGGTTTATTGTTTTTCTAATATGTTTATATTTTGATGCACTTGTTATTTCTGGTGTGTTGTTTCTCAGTTTTGGGTTAATCTCCACTATGCAAGCTCCTCTTGCCTCAGAGAACCATTTCCTGATCCTGGCTTCCAGTAGGCTCAGGTGGGTCTCAGATAATTAGTGCAATTTTCTTAGGCTTTATAGTCCTAATACTATATCTTGGGAAGCTTGTGAATGACCCAGCAGAGAAAGGTGATTCATTACATTCAGTGCTTGATTTATGCACGTTACTCAACAGCACATAATCTTTTGAGTTTTTTATAAACGTAATTGTACGCATTTTCTCATCGGGTTATATTTTGTGTTCTCTGCAGACTGTAAATCACCAGCGACAAGCAGAGATGAGGAAGGAAAAAGAAGAACTGTTATCCCAATTGGCTGTGGTTGATATGTCTGAAGACTACTCACTTATCTCAGAACCCCTCCTAAGTGCCTGGTTTAATGATGATGATCTTCACTATATTCCACAACCATCAGTTCTAGCTCAAGTTCTCTGTGAACATAAACTTTTCAATCCACTAAAATTTCACTTAATTAAGTGTGTAAGAACTGAAGGGGTGAGTATATTTTCCTTAAAATATTTATTTAACCGTTCTGCTTACTATGAAAATAACAAATGAGGTAATGATGATGACAATGCACTAACAAAAATGTTTTGCCTTATATGTTATGAATTGTGTTATTAATGGAAATTGTCTCATTAACACTTTTGTCCGGCGGCGACTTAGTCTGCGACAATAAATAAGTTGATGGATGTCCGCTGGTGACGCATGTTGCATTAAAGTTTAAAATTTTTGTTAAAATTATATTTTTTATCCAGTCATTATGGGACTAGTTTCAAAATGTGTGCCTATAGATTGTAAACAATTTGATACCAAAATGAACGACGTAGCACGACAATTGAGGTCAGAACACCGGAAAGATTATAAATACTTATGTGGTGATCAGCGTCCAAAATTAAAATATTTGTTAAAATTACATTTATTGTTTGATTATTATGGGATTAGTTTGAAAAATATGCGCCTTTAGATTGCAAACAATTTGATACCATAATGAACGTTGTTGCATGACAGTTGAGGTCAGAACACTGGAAAGATTATAAATACTTGTGGTGATGAGCGTCCAAAATGAAAATATTTGTTAAAATTCCATTTACTGTTCGATTATTATGGTACTAAATGTCAAAATGTGTATGTAACTGTTATTATTTAGCGATGATAGTATTACAGGAGACCCCTGACTGATAATAATGACCAGGATTCTGATAATAGCAGGATTGTGGTGATAATTAGCACTGTGTAGTATGGTGGGAGGAGTAATCTTGGTGAGGGAGGGAGGTAGCATCATTTGCTGACTCTGTGTGGCCACCTGTTACTGTCTGGACTCACCATACCAGCTTAGTGGTTCACTACGGTGAACACAAATTTAGATACTTATATATAATATGTCTATATAGTGTAATAACAGCAAAATTAGTATGTTGGGAGGAGCCGTTTTGGTGAGGAAGGTGGCATCGTCTGCTGGCTGGTGTGTGACTTGTCATGCTGTATAGGGTGGCCACTATGCTGTTCAGACACCATACCTGCTTAGTTGTACAGTTATGGTGAACAAAACATGTAGATACTTACATATAACGTGTATATGTAGTGTAATAACAGCACAAACACTGGTGGGAGGAGGAATTTTGGTGAGGGAGGGAGGGAGCATCAGCTGTGTGTTGCGACCCCTGTTATTGTCTGATCTTACCATACCAGCTTAGTGGTTTGCTATGGTGAACACACATGTAGATACTTACATATAATGTGTGTATGTGTATGTGTGTGTGTGTGTGTGTGTGTATATAGTGTAATAACAGAACAAACAGTATGCTGGGAGGAGCCATTTTGGTGAGGAAGTGAGTGATGTGCTGTTGTCTGCTAGCTGCTGTGTCACTTACATTTAAATTTAAATTTTGCCCCGAGGGGCGAGTTTATTGGGCAGCGCCACTCATCCTGTGAGTGATCACACCACCATATCAGCATGCACAACACTCCCCAATAGGAAGAAAACCCGCTGGGTCATTCATCCTGTCACTTGTACTTGGACACAGCTGGGACTTGCTTAACTGTCTCAAGTGAACAGCTGCTCAAACAAGAAGATTAACATATGTCAACCCTTAAAGTCTTATGTTATCTTCCGGATGCAAAATGGGGGAATCTTTTAAGAACGGTATCAATATTTGACAAATGGTGTTTTCCTAACTGAAATAATGTGGGGTTTATTATTCTACACATATTTCTAATGTCCCTCGGGTGTTCACATTCACGTAGATAGTGGTCAAGGCGGTGTCCATCACCGAGTCACTTGTCATGAAGTTTTTTGTGGCCACTATGTTGTTTGGGCACCATACCAGTTATGGTATGTATGGTTATGGTGAACAAAACATTTAGATACTGTACTTATATATAAAACGTGTGTATATAGTATAATAACAGCAAAAACAGTTTGATTGTAGAATATAATATACATGTCACATATATGAGCCCCATAATTTTGAGCATGGCGATGTTCCACACATTGAACTACATATATAAATTCCACAAATTACACACTTTTGAATAATATTACAGCAAAAAAACAGAGAAGAAACGAACGAGAAACATCAAAATAATTGTGAAAAATTATAATCGCGGCAACTGCCACCCCACGGTGTGGCAGGGTCGAGTGACCCCGATCTCTTCATCGCTCAGCGCCCATAATTTGCTCAACTTCTCGGCTCCATCGCGGCTAAAGTATGTCACATGCAGTATTTTTTTTTTAGTTTCCCATGATCAGAGACCGCATTTTAACAATATAAGAAGAGAAAATATTTTTTGCAAAAAACTTAATTTTGGCGCACTATGGGAATGTCATATCTTAACGGCGCGCAGCACGCGCCTTCTTCTCACAGAACTATCTCCTTCCACATATGAACTGACCTCTCACAGAAGTATCTTCCACATATGAACTGACTTCTCACAGAAGTATCTCCTTCCACACATGAACTGACTTCTCACAGAAGTATCTCCTTCCACATATGAACTGACTTCTCACAGAAGTATCTCCTTCCACACATGAACTGACTTCTCACAGAAGTATCTCCTTCCACATATGAACTGACTTCTCACAGAAGTATCTCCTTCCAGGTAAAGGCCATAGCGAATCATCAGTCTTGGATTCACCAAGATGAGGCTCTACTAAAATTAGGTCTGCCACTGAGCTTGCAAGCAGATACTGGCTGTTGTAAACATTGCATACTTAAAGCTGCTAACCACATTTTGTTTATAGAAAGAGTCAAGGCTCTCCACAAGCAAGCTAAGAAAGATGCTCGAAGAGAACATGACAGGTTGGTTTTATATTTTATTATGGTTGTATTGCACAGTTGTGTTTTTCTTAGTTGAAATATAGTTTTTCTGTGGGGAGCCCCTAAGGCTCCCCGGGGCCTTCCAGGCTGATGTATATGTATTAGACCATGGCATCAGTCGATGGAGTTCTTGCCTACCAGGGACCATAAGCCAGAACCTGGCCCCCTCAGAGAGGCATGAGGAGCAATGGCCTATAGAAAACCCCATGTATTTAGAAACAATCAATGCCTGCCATCGACCGGGGTTTGGCACCCAGAAAGGTAGGCATAACAAAACAAACCCTACATGGTAAAAATTGCTACCTAAAACCGAACAGGGAGGCAGATCTCCCAAACTAAAACAAGCAGTTTCCCAGACTAAAACAAGCCGGCCGCTCTAGCAATCACTTCCCCGGCTGATGTGGACTGTGGCGATCGTCGATTCTGGCCTCTGACTCTTTGCAGTTCTGTTCCTTGTGGTGTAATTTTGTGGTGTGTGGTGTGCAGGCCAGGAATAATGATCAGTACTGGGGCTGCATGCACTTAGAGCCACCTTCCCTAGGCATCCTGTAAGTACTACCTTTGCGTCTTGGGGTTCCCTTCCTCAGGGCGTTTGGGTAACTGCTTCCGTAGGGGTCTGTTGCTGCTCAGCAATTGCCCGCCCTAGGGGCCAGCTGGGGTTTTTGTAGCCACCGTTTGGCCTTGGGTAGGAAGTAGTATCATTGCTGGTAGGGGTGCAAGATATTGTACAGCTTGTCTCCCATTATACACAGCCTCCGGTTCTTTTCCTCCTGGGGACGTTGTGCGCTTTTTTTTCTGGGGGGAGCCCCTATGGCGAGCCAGAACCTGCCCCCCCCCCCCCTCAGAGAGGCACGGGGAGCAATGGCCCATAGAATTGCACATGTGATTTGGAGCATTCTATATCTACCAATAACCGGGACAGGCACCCAGAAAGGTAAGCGCCACAAAATAAACCCCTATTCTGGTTAACAACAAAATTGACAAACGAGTGGACAGAACTCCCCCAGAAAAACGAACTAACAAGCATGACGTCACACGAGCCGCGCCGCATGTCTGCGCAGCTCCCCCTCCCCGGGAGGGGGAAGGGGGAGCCCCAGACCCCCGCGTTGGCGATCCCCGTCCCAGTTCCTCGGCTGATGGGATAGTGCATGGTCGTGTGGCTCCAGCTCAGGTCTTGTCTCAGTGCTGTGACTTGTTTGCAGTGCTGCTCTTCCGGTGGTTGTGTGAGCTGGGAGTAGTATTCTCAGGTACTCGGGTTGCATGTGCTTAGGGTCACCTTCCCTGAGTGCCCTGTAAGTACCGCCCTTGGGGCTTGGGGTTGCCTTCTACAAGTCGCCTTGGGTCTACCTCTGTTGGCTTTTCGCTGCTTGGCGTTTGGCCGCCCCGAGTGTTTGGGGGTTTTCCTCCCTTGTTTACCTTGGGGTAAGTGGTAGTTATAGCACTGGTGGGGCGCAGGGTACTGTGTAGCTAGTTTTCACCTATAACAGCGGCCGGCTCTGTTCCCTCTGGGTATATTGTCTACTTATGTGGTTTTTCTTTTATATTTGTTTTGCCTGGTAGGAGGGTCTGCCTTGTGTTCCCCCCCTCCCCCTTATATTAGCTGCTTCGCCCTCACGGGTGAAACATCCTGTGGGTTCAGCTTTAGCAGTTTGCTTGGTAGTTTGGGGTGCCGGTTAGCAGTGCCCTGCCTGGGATAACCCTTAGCAGACCCAGTCTAGGGGCCCTGGAAAACCCCCGGGGCTCTCGGGTCTGATTGTCGAGACCCTTGCGTCTCCTCTCGCTTTGTGCGAGTTGAGGGTTTGCTCTTTTCTTTGTCTCAGGGTGACTCTCCTTGTTTTTGCCTCCGTCATGCTGCCTGTTGGGTCGGTGACACATTCGACCCTGAGTCCTGCGAGCTTTGTTGCTTGTTCGTGACTCCATTCACCCAGTCTGCTGATGACTTCCTTCCTGTGGGTGCTGGCAGCTCGCGCGTTGCGGGGTAGGTTGTTGCAACTCGCTCGGGTTTGTCGCTTCCCCGGATGCCCCGATGCTGCCTCGCTTTGGTAGGGACCCAGACTTTGGGGTTTGGTCGCTTCGGCCTTGGTTCCTTCCAGCCCCCTTGTTTTTTCCCTCTCCTGCTTCCGGCCCCTACGCATCTGCAGGGTTAGAGGTTCTGAGACTTGGGCAGTTTCGGGGGTTGCCCCATCCGGGGTAGCTGCGGAGGCATTCGAGTCTGTTCCTCCGGCCAATGCTCCGGGGTCTGACCAGTGGGCCCCTTCTCTTCAAGCTCTCGGCTGCCGGCTTTTTTCTTGTGGGGCCGGGTCTTTGGAGGTCGAATCGGCCCCGGGGCCTGGTGTAGAGGCTCCTGGGGTTGGGGAGGAGCTGCCTTGGGGGTCTTGGGCTCCATGCGCCCCGCCTGGATTTCCGTCCTTCTGAGCGGGGCTTACTGTTGCAAGGAGGAGTGGGGTATTCTTTTCCCCCCTCTGCGTACGATTTGGGCTCGGGTTCTGTTCCTCCCCGGGTTCGGTTCCGTGTCCCTGTGGTTTCTTCGGTTCCGTCTTCCGGATGTTTTCGGCTACCCGCATCTCTCGCCTGCGGTGCGGTTGGCCTTTGCGGCTTACCTCCTGCGTGTCCCGGTGTTTGCCTCCATACTGGTTCCTTGTCGCCGGTGGGCTCCTGGTCGCCGGTTGGACTCCTGGTCGCCGGTTGGACTGCTTCTCACCTCCTTGGGCTACTTCTCGCTTCTTGGGCTACTTTTCTTTCGTGTCCTGCGCATGCGCCGGGGAGTTTGTTTTGGTTCCGGGCGGTGTGCACACTTGTTGGTGTTCTGCATCCATTTTCTCTTGGGGTGGGGAAGGGCTTCGCCTCTCGCTCTTTTCTTTCTCTAATCCGTGCCCCGTTGCTTCGAGGGTGTTCTGGGGTGCCGCTGTGGGGCAGTCACAAGGTTTTCCCTGCATTTTAGGGTGGGGAACCTCCTTCGCCGCTCCCTCCTCCTCTCCAACATGGGTGCCCTGGCCGCCTCCGGTGGCTACGTTCTCATAGGCTTGCGTCATGGCTCTTCAGCGCCTATGTTCTGCAGGTGAGTTGGTGCGGTCTGGCATCTCCTTCGTCCTGACGCTGTTTTTGTTTTTGGAAGTAGGAATGGGTGTACATTCGTACTTGAGTACGTGGACCGTACTGACCGAGATGCCTACTGCAGGGCTATTGGCCCATACAGGGCAGCTCTTGTTTTCACCATCTGATTCCTTCCTCGGTTCACGGGTGACTTCGGGTGGCCTCTTGGCCCTTCCGAGGCAGCTCCTGCCTGTACTCATCCTGCCCCTCTCCTATGCTTGTCTAACCTTGCTTGAGTTCGGGGCCCTGCCTCCACCTTGTTCCGCGGTGCAACGGTGGGGGTGCCTGTTTGGTGGTACGTTTTTCCTGGTCGAGGGTGTTTTGTGCTCGCCTCCTTGTGCTTGCAGGATGGGTTCTGACTTTTGGTTCCGCCTCTCCCCTGTCGTTCGCCTGACGAGTGGATTCGGTACTTCATGGGCACTCTCTTCTCTGCTCTTCGGGTGTGTATGGGGTCAGCCCAAGTTGGGCTGCCTCATTGTCCTTCGATTGCCTGTTACACTGCACACGTTTCTTCTACTGTCCCTGTGGCTCGGTTCGGTACTCAGTTTCCACCTGTGTCNAATAAGTTTCGACGGGCATCAGAAAATAACATGATGTTTAACGTGATAATTCCAGGTACTCAGGTACGGTAAAAATGAGGACCTTAAACATAATACAGAGTACAAAACACAATCAAATGTACCCATAGTAGGAAAACAGCATGTAAAGGATTTGGAATAATATGTCTGTCGACCTAACGTTTAAGGAGCATAACCAAGCAAATATTGCGACAGCCAGAAAAATGATAGGATGGATTACGAGAACTTTCAAATCCAGGGATCCCATCACAATGGTTGTACTCTTCAAGTCACTTGTTGTCCCGTCTTGAGTACTGCTCAGTACTCACTTCCCCCTTCAGAGCAGGAGAGATTGCTGAAATAGAGGGAATACAGAGAACATATACGGCACGCATAGACGAGGTAAAGCACCTAAATTATTGGGATCGTCTCAAAGCTCTCCAAATGTACTCACTAGAAAGAAGACGAGAGAGATATCAAATAATATACACCTGGAAGATACTGGAGGGCCAGGTCCCAAATCTGCACAGTAAAATAACAACGTACTGGAGTGAACGATATGGAAGAAAATGCAGAATAGAACCAGTGAAGAGCAGAGGTGCCATAGGCACAATCAGAGAACACTGTATAAACATCAGAGGTTCGCGGTTGTTCAACGTCCTCCCAGCAAGCATAAGAAATATTGCCGGAACAACCGTGGACATCTTCAAGAGGAAACTAGATTTATTCCTCCAAGGAGTGCCAGACCAACCGGGCTGTGGTGGGTATGTGGGCCTGCGGGCCGCTCCAAGCAACAGCCTAGTGGACCAAACTCTCACAAGTCAAGCCTGGCCTCGGGCCGGGCTTGAGGAGTAGAAGAACTCCCAGAACCCATCAACCAGGTATCAACCAGGTATAGGAATGTGCCTAAATGCCAACAGTGACTGCCCAGACTGGTACAAGAGGAGTGTTGTTAACGCTTATGTCGACCGTGCTCTCGGCCACAGCTCAGGATGGAAGCAAGTCGATGAAGAACTCTGTAGGGTAAGGCAGGTCCTAGTCAACAACAGCTTCTCCAATGGTTTCGTAGAAGACATCATAAGAAGAAAGGTGAAACGCCATGCATCCTCTGAAGAGACAACCAACACAACACCTATACCCCCTATTAGACTATTTTAAAGGAACTTCTTTTCCAAAGCTCATAAAATGGAGGAAAGGGTCCTGAAAGATATTGTACCCACTTCATGACTCCGCTCCAATATAGAAGCATCAAGAAATATGGGCCAATAGGCCCTCATTTAAACGTTATCCCTACAGACAGAAATCAGAAGATACAACTGACGATTTACTATAAAACCAAAAATACAGCCAACCTACTTATGAGAAACTCTCCAGACACAAAGCAGAACGCTTTAAAAGAGACCAACATTGTCTATGCCTTCAAATGCCCACTTGGGGACTGTAAGCCTCAAAGAACTCAGTATATAGGCAAGACAACAACATCTCTTTCCAGGCGATTAACGATGCATAAGCAACAGGGCTCCATTAAGGAACATATAATCTCTTCCCACAACCAGACCATCACCAGAGAAATCTTGGCAAACAACACAGAAATCATCGATAGATACAGCGATAGCAGGCGGCTTGACATCTGCGAGGCACTACACACCAAGAAGTCAACACCAGCAATCAACAGCCAATTAATGCACAACTATATTCTACCCACTTCAAGACTCCGCTCCAATATAGAAGCATCAAGAAATATGGGCCAATAGGCCCTTTGCAGTTACTTCCATCCTTATCTTCAATTTACCCAATTAATACCCAATTAATAATCATTGTTTCGTGTTCTGTCCTGTGTTGAAAGTTTTGTTCACCTCATCCAAAACTGTTGTAATATATCACCTCACCCAAAATGCAGGTATAAAATGAAAGCTGTTTAAATCATAGCGTAGTAAGAACTCTGTTTAGTGTTTGCAGGTTATAGTTGTGTGTGTGCAAACTAAAAGTCTTCAAAAATGTAATAAGTTATTACGAAACGCGTTCAAGTGTCGCATCAGACTAGAAATAAAAATGAATTTTGGAGAATTGATTTTTCAATTACCATCAACAGTGAAAAGAAACATAAGAAATATTGAGAAAATTCGTGTTAGAATTATTAATCTTACTTTTTCGGTCATATTTAATAATATGTCTACAGGAAAGACTGCTACCAAAATATATATATATATATATATATATATATATATATATATATATATATATATATATATATATATATATATATATATATATATATATATATATATATATATATATATATATAAATAAATAAAATGTGTGTGCGCGCGTGCCAGTGAAGTTTAAGGGTTAAGGGGTGATTTATTCTTTCCCATACAATATTTGCCTATCCTCCTAAAATCGACAGCGACTCAAAAATAAACTATCCTCCAACAGTGAATGGGTACCTGGTTGTTAAACGATTTGGTGGGTCATATTCCGGGCAAAATTAGGATTAAGGACCTGCCTGAAATGCTGTACGTGCTAGTGGCTGTATAAGAATGTAAGAACTCCTGTGTATAGAAATAAATAAATTAGAAAACTCAGTCTTGAGACTTTCAATTTCTTGTTCCAATTGAATTATTTTTTCTTCATAATTCTTTAGCAAGCCCTCAATAATCACTAACCTGTACAGTATTGAAAACCTCCTTTCATGTGTAAAATTATTATACCTAAAATATGGTACTGTATATATTATGCTGACAGTTATGTTACTTTTCAGGAGAAATTAAACCTGACTGAACATAATGTCAACAAAAACCTGCAGGCCAGTGAAATGTACAAAAAGAAGGAAAAAGAATTCAATAAAGGCAGAATTGAGGCACAGAAGAAGCTAAAGAAAGCAAGTGATGATGTAGAGAATGAGTTGCAAAATGCTACTGATTTTCAACCGCGCATAAACACCAACAGGTTAGATTACTGCTTTCATTTCTTCACTACACTTTTTTGTATTCTTATAGATCATTTCTTATGTAACAGTATGCCATTTCTTGTGAAGAAAAGCAATGTGATGTTGACTTGTACCAAATATTTATCATGTTACATATGGACAATAGTTTAAAGAATGTGAGATGTTAATATTTGTGTTTTTTCAGGAACATTGAAGAAGTAGAACGCCAGTACAATGGTCTTCAAGCTAGACTAAATAAGGAAAGTGCTAATTCTGGTGACCCAGTGCAAATAGCACAAAGATATAAAGACATCAAGGAGAGATATGCTAAAGTCTCTGCAGAAATGGATTCACACTATAGTTTAATAAAGGTATGTGTCAAATATTTTTTACTGTACAGTATAGTGCAAAATATACGTATGAATGATGATGGTGTAACAAACCAGTTGTTTTCAATCATCAGCCATGAATAAATAAGGAAAGTGCAGGGGGGGAGTTGTGTAAAACCCTGGGTTGTGTCTCTGAGAGGCTGCAGGATCCAGTAAGTTCAGTAGAACTTCGGTTTCAACTCTTTTTGGCCATGTCGTAGCTCAGTCGATTAAGGCAGCATCTGGGATGCTCTCGGACGCAGGGTCGAATCCTCGTCACGGCCCTTGTGGATTTGTTCATCAGCCATGAATGTTGATGTATGGCCGTTTTCTTCACATTGAGGATAATAATGCAGGACTGGGTTATGTGAAATCATTGATTGTGATTGTCATATTAATGTACCTTGTGGAGTGGTACATTAATAATGTACTGAGTATTCAGTACATTCTGAGTACTCAGAATGGCACAAAGAAATTGTCATTGCCATAATCGGAAATTTAATTGGTAACAACTTATACGCATCATTTAGATGCAGGCTAGACTAAGCAGGTACTGTATAACAATCTAAATAAAGCATTACACTGTAGGCATAAAGTTTGTCACATTTAGCTGAGACTTCAAAAGAGGATAATGTAAAGACAGTCTAAATAACAAAATTAGGATGATGACACAATTAGCAGTAGAAGTAATATAAACTAATCATATCATGAAACTGAATATATTTGCACACCCTCACCATGCTACATAGATAGATTCTAGGGTTATTTTATTACAGTATATATAAAAAAAATTTACTAGTACAATAATAGTAGTCATATAATTATACTATGTGTATTTTTAGAACACTGTATTTCATAATACTGGTGCAATATTGTTTATATTATAAGGTACAGTATATCATATCTTAGTATTCGGACAAATATTTTATTCTATAAAGCCTCTGTACAAAAATGTATCTTATATAGTACTGTATTGATATTATATATTTCAGAAAATATCGGAGAGCCTTGCAGAAAGACAGGAGCATTTCAAAAAGTTTCGGAAATTGTTGTCCATTATGATAAAATCCAATTTCAAAACTTCTCTCTGTATTCGCAACCTCTGTGTAAGTATTTAAATAATTGTTTTATGTTTCCTTGGGTTTTATTCATGGCTTCTTTTCATGTAGGATTTCCAGTTACTGTATATAAATATGTGGTTCATAAGTGATTTGAATACTGTAAATTAGCGTTTGTTTGTCACACCAAATATCAAATATAATTGAAGAGCTTGGTAGGTGTTTTAACCTTGCACTGTATACTTGAATTATGTGACAAACCATACCAGCCGGTATGCAAAAGAACAAAAAAAATTCAGAAAAAAAATAAATTTTGTTTTGATATTGTTAAAATTTTATGTAGCTTTGTGTATAGAGGAAAAAATAAATATCTCGAGGACATCACGATTCATTAGCATTGTTAGACGAGACTCCAAGGAGGTCGCCCGTGCTAAGCATGCGCCAAGAGTTTCAGCAAGTGTATTTATATTGGTTTATTTCAGAATCGGATTAGTTTTCCCTACTTTTTGCATTGTATTATGCAGTAGTGTGTAATTTGAGAAGTTACTGTAATAAAATGTGCAGATCATTGATAAACACAATTACACTCATGTCCCTAATCTGCACACAATATTATATTCTTTGCTATTTTTGCTATTGTCACACTGCATACACATGTTATATATAACTACAGTACCTACTTTCTGGGGGAAAGTAGATAATAATTTACACACATTTGTTTTATTATATAGTATTTTATGTATAGAGCAGTACTTTTGGATACTACTATGATATTTAAAATAATAGGTTTGTCTTAAAAATAGCAGAGTAAAAGATATTCTTTATTTGTTACTGTATAACTTTTCAGGGGGACTTGATGTTTGACTTTGAAAACCAGACCCTATCTTTGAATGTTTTCAAGATGGGAAGTGGACAGGATGTAGATTCAGTCAAAGTGCAAAGTAAGTTATTATTTGTAGTGTTGTACATACTTATTTTATTATTTGTTTAAGATAAAAGTGTATATGAAAATTGATGGTGTAAAACCCACACACAGGTCATGTCATGAGATAGTTTGTTTTCAGATACAGTAATGTGTTTTGCCATTTCAATTCTGTTTTTGTATGAATATAAGTTACATCGTATGCAAGATGGTTCACTAATTGATTTTAAACCTATCTACCCGACCCTAACCCAAACACCTGACCTTACCTAATCATCTAGCCTAGCCTTGCCATGCCATGCTTTGCCTTACATACCTGGAGCATACCTGGAGAGGGTTTTGGGAGTTCTTCTGTTCCCCGACATGT
>WNGS01164447.1:4488426-4505507 GCA_020271785.1 Procambarus virginalis | reverse complement strand
TTATCCAACGGAGTACCTTCCCTTTCACTCCAGCTTTTTCACTAGCCTCTTGTGTGGTACTGTATCAAAGACTCTGGCAATCCAAAAATATGCAGTCTGCCCACCCCTCTCTCTTTCTTGCCTGATTTTTGTTGCCTGGTCAGAGAATTCAATTAGCCCTGTGAGGCAGGACTTGCCATCCCTGAACCCATGTTGATGCTGCGTTACAAAGCTCTTTCGCTCCAGATGCTCCACTAGCTTTCTTCGCACAATCTTCTCCATTAGCTTGCATGGTATGCAGGTTAGGGACACTTGCCTGTAGTTCAGTGCCTCCTGTCTATCTCCTTTCTTGTATATCGGAACTACATTTAGCTGCTTTCCAAATTTCTGGCAGTTCCCCTGTTGCCAGTGATTTGTTATACACTATGGAGAGTGGCAGGCACAGTGTTTCTGCTCCTTCCTTTAGTATCCAAGGGAGATTCCATCTGGGCCTATAGCCTTTGTCACATCCAACTCTAGTAAACACTTCCTTACTTCCCCACTGGTAATCTCAAAGTCTTCTAGTAGTTCCTGTTTAACTATTCCCTCTCTTATCTCTGGAATCTCTCCTTGCTCTAAAGTGAAGATCATCACCTTAGAAAACAAATTTATTAAAGTGATGATCATTTTGTGTGTGTGTACTCACCTATTTGTACTCACCTATTTGTGCTTGCGGGGGTTGAGCTTTGGCTCTTTGGTCCCGCCTCTCAACTGTCAATCAACTGGTGTACAGATTCCTGAGCCTACTAGGCTCTATCATATATACATTTGAAACTGTGTATGGAGTCAGCCTCCACCACGTCACTGCCTAATGCATTCCATCCGTTAACTACTGTGTGTGTGTGTGTACTCACCTAGTTGTGCTTGCGGGGGTTGAGCTCTGGCTCTTTGGTTCCGCCTCTCAACCGACAATCAACAGATGTACAGGTTCCTGAGCCTATTGGGCTCTATCATATCTACACTTGAAACTGTGTATGGAGTCAGCCTCCACCACATCGCTTCCTAATGCATTCCATTTGTCAACCACTCTGACACTAAAAAAGTTCTTTCTAATATCTCTGTGGCTCATTTGGGCACTCAGTTTCCACCTGTGTCCCATTGTGCGTGTGTCCCTTGTGTTAAACAGCCTGTCTTTATCAACCCTGTCGATTCCCCTGAGAATCTTGAAAGTGGTGATCATGTCCCCCCTAACTCTTCTGTCTTCCAAAGAAGTGAGGTTCAATTCCCGTAGTCTCCCCTCGTAGCTCATACCTCTCAGCTCGGGTACTAGTCTGGTGGCAAACCTTTGAATCTTCTCCAGTTTAGTTTTATGCTTGACTAGATATGGACTCCATGCTGGAGCCGCATACTCCAGGATTAGTCTGACATATGTGGTATATAATGTTCTGAAAGATTCCTTACACAAGTTTCTAAAGGCCGTTCGTATGTTAGCCAACCTGGCATATGCTGCTGATGTTATCCTCTTGATATGAGCTTCAGGGGACAGGTCTGGCGCGATATCAACCCCAGGTCTTTCTCTCTCTCTGACTCTTGAAGTATTTCATCCCCCAAGTGATACCTTGTATCTGGTCTCCTGCTTCCTACCCCTATCTTCATTACATTACATTTGCTTGGGTTAAACTCTAACAGCCATTTGTTCGACCATTCCTGCAGCTTGTCCAGGTCTTCTTGAAGCCTCAAACTGTCCTCCTCTGTCTTAATCCTTCTCATAATTTTGGTGTCGTCAGCAAACATTGAGAGGAATGAGTCTATACCCTCTGGGAGATCATTTACGTATATCAGGAACAGGATAGGTCCAAGCACAGAGCCCTGTGGGACTCCACTGGTGACTTCACGCCATTCTGAGATCTCACCCCTCACTGTAACTCTCTGCTTCCTATTGCTTAGGTACTCCCTTATCCACTGGAGCGCCCTACCAGTTACTCCTGCCTGTTTCTCCAGCTTGTGCATCAACCTTTTATGGGGTACTGTGTCAAAGGCTTTCCGACAGTCCAAAAAATGCAGTCCGCCCATCCTTCTCTTTCTTGCTTAATCTTTGCTTAATCTCTTGCTTGCTTAATCTGTGTGTGTGTGTGTGTGTGTGTGTGTGTGTGTGTGTGTGTGTGTGTGTGTGTATTCACCTAGTTGTATTCACCTAGTTGTGTTTGCGGGGGTTGAGCTTTGCTCTTTCGGCCCGCCTCTCAACTGTCAATCAACTGTTTACTACTTTTTTCTTTCCACACCACACACACACCCCAGGAAGCAGCCCGTGACAGCTGACTAACTCCTAGGTACCTATTTACTGCTAGGTAACAGGGGCAATCAGGGTGAAAGAAACTTTGCCCATTTGTTCCTGCCTCGTGCGGGAATCGAACCCGCGCCACAGAATTACGAGTCCTGCGCGCTATCCACCAGGCTACGAGGCCCCCAAGCCTGTGAGTGAGTGTGTGTGTGTGTGTGTGTGTGTGTGTGGTGTGTGTGTGTGTGTGTGTGTGTGTGTGTGTGTGTGTGTGTGTGTGTGTGTGTGTGTGCGTGCGTGCGTGCGTGCGTGTGTGCGTGTGCGCGCATGCACCAAGTGGGCCTGGGCTGGTGTGGGGCCAAACTGGGCAGACAGCCTGGGTGCGGGCGGCCGTGAGAGAGGGGGGCAGTTCTCACGAGGGTTGGGTGGCGCTGTGGGTGGAGGCGGGCCGGAGAGCCTTGGCCAGCCGTGGGGGTGATGGATGCCGGATGAGAGTGGATGTGGCCCACGTGGTTGTTAAGAGTTGGCCACGACGGACGCAGATGATGGATCTGGTGATGGCTCCACTCCGCCCCTCTACCAGCCAACAGCTGGGGGCCAATGTCACCATCTTCAAGCAACCAGCGCCGCCTTCTCCGTCGGCTTCATATATATACATGCTTCAAAGCTCAGTAAAACAAAAATAGTTTAGGAGGTAACTAGCGGCTAAGCAGGAGAGATAACACCACATTAGGAGGACATGCCAAGCTCGTTACCCTGCCGTCAACGCTGCTTCTTGCCAGCAAAACAAGTCATTATAAAGTGCACGACGACGTGTGTGTTATGATAGAGGCCACTTTGTACAACTTCCTCACCCTCATGTCACTCGCACATTTCCATAATCTCAAAGTGTTTTTACACAACTAAATTTTGTTTGTGTAAAAACACAAACTTGTGTAATGATTATATAATGTATAATCAAACTCAAGACAAGCTTGTATAATAGAAACAACTTGATTAAAGTGATGAACACAGCAACACCAGTTGCCTGCTTGTACAATTTGTTTTAACTGTACTATAATTATATTGTGTACTCAGCAAGTACTCAGTGTAGTTGCAGGTCGGCGTTCAATCCCCGACCGTCCACAAGTGGTTGGGCACCATTCCTTCCCTCCGTCTCATCCCAAATCCTTATCCTGACCCCTTCCCAGTGCTATATAGTCGTAATGGCTTGGCGCTTTCCCCTGATGATTCCCTTCCTCAGTTGACCGGTGCTGCAGTGCATTTCTGTCTAACTCCCAGGCACCTATTAACTTCTAGGTGAACAGGAGCATCAGGATGAAAGAAACGTTGCCCATTTGTTTCCGCCTTCACCGGGGAACGAACCCGGAACCTTAAGACTACATATGAGTACAAAAAAACAAACCATTGTCAGATTATTGCTTTAAGATGCACTGGCTCCCCACCCCGTCCTCCAAAGGTTTCAAAACATCAAGAAAACGGTTAATTTAAAATGTCCTCCACTAACCTACCAGAGGACCCAAAACAGAAAACGGGACAGTACGTCATTTTCGCGAGCCACTTCCATTTTCTAGTACGACAATTTTTGGCCGTATGTAAGGCATAGGAGGGAAAAGCGACGTTCCTTGTAAGAGGCCAGGTTGGTCCACCACCTGAGATGATGGGCAGGGACCAATGTGTACCACTGACGCCTCCACACACTTACATAACGGTAACCTGCTGCATATAGACACATTCCTCTGTCCCATAGAGGCAGGGTCGGAGCACCACAATATTATAACTTATACGGAGGAAGTAGTTTATGTGGCGTGGACGGTAAGACGTGCTGGTGACGAGTGATCACGAGGCCAGCTTGGTGGACGGAAGGGCTGGCATGGTGCCACACTAACACAGCGGCACACCCGCTTACCAGCCACAATAACACGCCACAAACAACACCAATCTGCCCGGTGGCTGCATAAGGAATGAAGAGAAAGGTGGACTAGGCTTGCTGACCACGCACACTACGGTAACGCCATGGAATAATGTTTCAACAGTAGGGGAAGAAGAGAGGTGTTGCCAGGACTGTCACCATGCACACATTACTATACACAGCAGCTAGGCGAGGATAGCTAGGTGAGCACTGCTAGGCGAGGACAGCTAGGTGAGCACAGCTAGGCGAGGACAGCTAGGTGAGCACTGCTAGGCGAGGACAGCTAGGTGAGCACTGCTAGGTGAGCACAGCTAGGTGAGCACAGCTAGGCGAGGACAGCTAGGTGAGCACTGCTAGGTGAGCACAGCTAGGTGAGCACTACTAGGTGAGCACAGCTATGTGAGCACAGCTTGGTGAGGACAGCTAGGCGAGGACAGCTATGTGAGCACAGCTAGGTGAGCACAGCTAGGCGAGGACAGCTAGGTGAGCACTACTAGGTGAGCACAGCTATGTGAGCACAGCTAGGTGAGCACAGCTAGGTGAGGACAGCTAGGCGAGGACAGCTAGGTGTGCACTACTAGGTGAGCACAGCTATGTGAGCACAGCTAGGTGAGGACAGCTAGGCGAGGACAGCTATGTGAGCACAGCTAGGTGAGGACAGCTAGGCGAGGACAGCTAGGTGAGCACTGCTAGGTGAGCACAGCTAGGTGAGCACAGCTGGGCGAGGACAGCTAGGTGAGCACAGCTAGGTGAGCACAGCTAGGTGAGCATAGCTAGGTGAGCACAGCTAGGTGAGCATAACTAGGTGAGCACAGCTAGGTGAGCATAGCTAGGTGAGCACAGCTAGGTGAGCATAGCTAGGTGAGCACAGCTAGGTGAGCATAACTAGGTGAGCACAGCTAGGTGAGCATAGCTAGGTGAGCACAGCTAGGTGAGCATAGCTAGGTGAGCACAGCTAGGTGAGCACTGCTAGGTGAGCACAGCTAGGTGAGCATAGCTAGGCGAGGACAGCTAGGTGAGCACAGCTAGGTGAGCACAGCTAGGTGAGCACAGCTAGGTGAGCATAGCTAGGCGAGGACAGCTAGGCGAGCACAGCTAGGTGAGCACAGCTAGGTGAGCATAGCTAGGCGAGGACAGCTAGGTGAGCACAGCTAGGTGAGCACAGCTAGGTGAGCATAGCTAGGTGAGCACAGCTAGGTGAGCATAGCTAGGTGAACACAGCTAAGCGAGCATAGCTAGGTGAGCACAGCTAGGCGAGCACAGCTAGGTGAGCACAGCTAGGCGAGCACAGCTAGGCGAGCACAACTAGGCGAGCACAGCTAGGCGAGCACAGCTAGGTGAGCACAGCTAGGTGAGCATAGCTAGGCGAGGACAGCTAGGCGAGCACAGCTAGGTGAGCACAGCTAGGTGAGCACAGCTAGGTGAGCACAGCTAGGTGAGCATAGCTAGGTGAGCACAGCTAGGCGAGCACAGCTAGGCGAGCACAACTAGGCGAGCACAGCTAGGTGAGCACAGCTAGGCGAGCACAGCTAGGCGAGCACAGCTAGGTGAGCACAGCTAGGTGAGCACAGCTAGGTGAGCACAGCTAGGCGAGCACAGCTAGGCGAGCACAACTAGGCGAGCACAGCTAGGTGAGCACAGCTAGGTGAGCATAGCTAGGTGAGCACAACTAGGCGAGCACAGCTAGGCGAGGACAGCTAGGCGAGGACAGCTAGGTGAGCACAGCTAGGCGAGCACAGCTAGGTGAGCACAGCTAGGTGAGCACAGCTAGGTGAGCACAGCTAGGTGAGCATAGCTAGGTGAGCATAACTAGGTGAGCACAGCTAGGTGAGCATAGCTAGGTGAGCACAGCTAGGTGAGCATAGCTAGGTGAGCACTGCTAGGTGAGCACAGCTAGGTGAGCATAGCTAGGCGAGGACAGCTAGGTGAGCACAGCTAGGTGAGCACAGCTAGGTGAGCATAGCTAGGTGAGCACAGCTAGGTGAGCATAGCTAGGCGAGGACAGCTAGGTGAGCACAGCTAGGTGAGCACAGCTAGGTGAGCATAGCTAGGTGAACACAGCTAGGCGAGCTTAGCTAGGTGAGCACAGCTAGGCGAGCACAGCTAGGCGAGCACAGCTAGGCGAGCACAACTAGGCGAGCACAGCTAGGTGAGCACAGCTAGGTGAGCATAGCTAGGTGAGCACAGCTAGGCGAGCACAGCTAGGCGAGCACAACTAGGCGAGCACAGCTAGGTGAGCACAGCTAGGCGAGCACAGCTAGGCGAGCACAACTAGGCGAGCACAGCTAGGTGAGCACAGCTAGGTGAGCACAGCTAGGTGAGCACAGCTAGGCGAGCACAGCTAGGTGAGCACAACTAGGCGAGCACAGCTAGGTGAGCACAGCTAGGTGAGCACAGCTATGTGAGCACAGCTATGTGAGCACAGCTAGGCGAGCACAGCTAGGCGAGCACAACTAGGCGATCACAAACCCAAGCAACCTACCTAACCTAACCAACACTTGCAAAGAAAACGTGGATATCTCTGAGTCGCTACTTTTCATAGCACTGTCATTTGTACGCTGGGGACCGTAACGTGCAAAATGAGACGTACTAGCTAAGAGGCTCCGTTAGGTGTCTCCCCTTTAGTCGTCCTGTTTACCAGCTGGACACGTTATAAATGACCTGAGAAACATAAGAGCATTACATATTGAGTTACCAATTGTACCTGTTCCCGATTCCCGGTTCCCGATAGAGAGAGTCAGAACAGAAGGACAGACTTATGCAAATTTTATGCAAAGGGCATATGCAGACATAGATATGCTGGTAATAAGAAAGGATTAGAATGCAGTTATCAACATCCCAAAAAATGTTTAAATATGCTTAGGAAAGGTGAGTGTCGATTTGGATCAATATGTAGGTTTTTCCATCCTGAGATGTGCCAAACCTCACTGGAGGACAGAAAATGCTATGACCTCAGCTGCCCATACTTTCACGTGAAAGGCACGGAACGCTACATAAAGAGTGGCAAGCAGGATAATGAATTTGGAGGAAATTCGATAAATTTTTTATACCAGACCGAAAGAGAATTCAAAAGGAGGAGCATGGAGAATGTATGGAACTGGATGCCAGACCCACTTGCATACCAGAATTACAGATACAACTACACACCGAAAGGGAACCACAACTACAACAGGCAACTGCCCTACAACAATCAGCACTGGTCAGAACAAACTCAATATGTCCACGCATAATGGGCTTGCCACAAAAGTCTCCCAGTCAAACTATCACTAACAGAGTAACCTCATTCATCTTTGCCAACATACAAGGACTGAAAACAAGAACAAACAATAAAGTACAGTTCATAAATGGCCTCCTCACGGAGTCAAATGCAGTATTTGGAGCTTTCACAGAAACCCATGCAGGGGAATTCTTGGACAGTGAGATCTGGATTCCAGGATATAACCTATACAGGTGTGACAGGAAAATTAGGTCACATGGAGGAGTGGGTCTGTATATTAGGGAAGACCTTGTGTGCTCGGAGCTCCTAAACGTCACAAATGAGGTGGTAGAGGTACTGGGATTAAAAATAGAGAAAATAAATTTAGTGATTATTCTAATATACAAACCGCCAGATGCAACGGCTGAGGAATTCACAGAACAGATAAACAAAATAGAGAATAGCCTTGATAATTTGGAGAACCCAATACCTGATATTATCTTCTTAGGTGACTTCAACTTGCCTAGTCTCAGGTGGAGAATAGCAAACAATAATATTATACCAGGGAATCTATCAGGACCTAACCAACCACAGATTAGAGAACTACTTAGATTCTGTGACAAATTTTCACTCACTCAGCAGATATCGGAGCCAACGAGAAATAAAAATATTCTCGATCTGGTCTTTACGAACAATGAAGACATTATCAGAGACATTACGATATCAGATACCACATATTCAGATCACAAGCTCATTGAAGTGCAAACTACCATCAATACTCAGAATAGACCTAAAACGTTGATAAAGCGAGAGGGGCTATTCAGTAAATTCAATTTTAATAATAAAAGGATAGACTGGGAGATAATAAACAGGGAACTTAAAAACATTCCATGGGAAACTGTTTTAAGTAATAAAAGTCCTACAGAAGGAATAGAAAAACTGACTTCGGAAGCGTATCAAGTCTGTCTGAAACATGTTCCTTTGAGGAAAGCCAGAAAGAGATCCAACGTAGAAAGAGAACGCAGAAGACACTATAAACGCAGGAAAAGAATAACGGAACTGCTTATGCAGACACGAATTTCCCGTCAAAGAAGGAATAATTTAAATAGGGAGATTGAAGAAATCGAGCGGAAATTGAAACACTCATATGAAACTGAAGAAAGGCAGTTAGAACAGAAAGCAATTCAGGAAATAAAGAAAAATCCAAAATACTTCTTCACATATGCGAAATCAAAAGCAAAAACTACTGCCAGTATTGGACCTATTCGTACAAGTGAAGGTTCATACACGGAGGATGACAAAGAAATTAGTGAAATCCTAAAAAAGCAGTATGAGGACATGTTTAGCACTCCAATAAACAACATGAAAGTAGAAGATCCAGACAATTTCTTTATGCGTGATATCCAAACCCCTGTAAATATAACTGATATCAACACGAGCGCACTAAATTTTGAAAGAGAAATTGAAAACATGCCCATGCACTCGGCCCCAGGTCCAGACTCATGGAATTCAATATTTATAAAGAAATGCAAAGTGCCGGTAGCACAGGCACTCAGTATAGTGTGGAGGAAGAGCTTGGACACGGGAGAGATACCAGATGCACTTAAAGTGGCAGACATAGCCCCTCTACACAAGGGAGGGAGCAAAGCATTGGCAAAGAATTATAGACCAGTTGCACTGACATCGCACATAATAAAAGTATTTGAGAGAGTGATTAGGAGTCAGGTCACCAATTTCATGGAGACCAATGACCTTCACAACCCAGGCCAACATGGATTTCGAGCGGGAAGATCGTGCCTCTCACAGCTACTTGAGCACTACGATAAAGTCACTGAGGCATTAGAAGAAAACAGAATGCTGATGTGATATACACGGACTTCGCAAAGGCTTTCGATAAATGTGACCATGGCGTGATAGCACACAAAATGAAGTCAATGGGAATAACCGGTAAAGTAGGACGCTGGATACTCAGTTTTCTGTCAAACAGGACTCAGCGAGTAACGGTCAACCATATAAAATCTAGTCCAAGTGCAGTTAAAAGCTCTGTACCTCAGGGTACAGTCCTTGCACCGCTGCTTTTCCTTATTCTCATATCAGATATAGACAAAAATACAAGTCACAGCTTCGTATCATCCTTTGCAGATGACACAAAAATCAGTATGAAAATTACCTCGGCTGAAGACATTGAAAAACTTCAAGCTGATATTAATAAAGTTTTCGACTGGGCATCAGAAAATAACATGATGTTTAACAGTGATAAATTCCAGGTACTCAGGTACGGTAAAAATGAGGACCTTAAACATAATACAGAGTACAAAACACAATCAAATGTGCCCATAGTAGGAAAACAGCATGTAAAGGATTTGGGAATAATGATGTCTGACGACCTAACGTTTAGGGAGCATAACCAAGCAAATATTGCGACAGCCAGAAAAATGATAGGATGGATTACGAGAACTTTCAAATCCAGGGATCACATCACAATGCTTGTACTCTTCAAGTCACTTGTGCTGTCCCGTCTTGAGTACTGTTCAGTACTCACTTCCCCCTTCAGAGCAGGAGAGATTGCTGAAATAGAGGGAATACAGAGAACATATACAGCACGTATAGACGCGATAAAGCACCTAAATTATTGGGATCGTCTCAAAGCTCTCCAAATGTACTCACTAGAAAGAAGACGAGAGAGATATCAAATAATATACACCTGGAAGATACTGGAGGGCCAGGTCCCAAATCTACACAGTAAAATAACAACGTACTGGAGTGAACGATATGGAAGAAAATGCAGAATAGAACCAGTGAAGAGCAGGGGTGCCATAGGCACAATCAGAGAACACTGTATAAACATCAGAGGTCCACGGTTGTTCAACGTCCTCCCAGCAAGCATAAGAAATATTGCCGGAACAACCGTGGACATCTTCAAGAGGAAACTAGATTTATTCCTCCAAGGAGTTCCGGACCAGCCGGGCTGTGGTGGGTATGTGGGCCTGCGGGCCGCTCCAAGCAACAGCCTAGTGGACCAAACTCTCACAAGTCAAGCCTGGCCTCGGGCCGGGCTTGGGGAGTAGAAGAACTCCCAGAACCCCATCAACCAGGTATCAACCANCCAACCACATGGACGGTCGGGGATTGAACGCCGACCTGCATGAAGCGAGACCGTCGCTCCAGCCCCAACACATTATGAAAGGTATACGAGTGGTTAAGAGCAGCTTGGCCGCACCACACACTGGATGGGTGTGACACAAGGTGTTACAGAGCACCAATACCAGGTGCATGGGGGGGGGGAAGAGAAGGGGCGAAGAGGCAGTTGACATGCCTATAACATGTCAGGCATCAATAACACACATGTTCTACGTGAGTGTTCATAGTATTGCCTTATAGTATTAACCTGTTGCACAAAGATCTTGGTGAACCTCTGCCGGCACACGACCACAATAGTCTGACTCTTAAAAAAGTCACAGAAATATTGACTGATAAGCGACACATATCACTGCCTGATAACCAGTATATAAACCACAATGCTCATTATCTAACTAAAATAAGAACAAAATAGTCAGATAATTATATTAATGTAAAAAGCCTTACCACAATATAATGAACAATATACTTGAGCTCACATTCCCCCAAGTAAAGACGAAAATAAAAAGAGGGATGATTAAGGCGTCCTCTTGTAAACTAATAAAAGCAAAACCAAGCACCATAAAAGAACACAATTCCAAAGTAAAAATGCTTGACGAAGACGTTCCTTCAGGTATCATGTGCTGAACAGAGCGATACAGCGGCACTCAATCGTAAAATAAATCTTATTTTAGAAACTTGAGGGCAAGGAGGACTCCTTGAGGACTCGGGCGGGGAGTGGCGGAGACGGTGCCAGACCTGCAAGTTGCTATGGTGTTGCCACGAGTGGAAAGCTCACATCACAACCACGTGCAGAGCTTGGCTCACAACCACGTGCAGAGCTTGGCTCACAACCACGTGCAGAGCTTGGCTCACAACCACGTACAGAGCTTGGCTCACAACCACGTACAGAGCTTGGCTCACAACCACGTACAGAGCTTGGCTCACAACCATGACAACACCTCCAACACTGTCAGCTCCAGAGCCAAGTGAGAGCAATGATCTTAATCTCACTTTAACATATATGTGATTTAGTCATGCAGATACATGTGTAATTACTAACGTTAAGTGTTGCTCTATATACACGCATGTGCTGAGTGGAACGTTCCAATGTTCCCACACGGGCTGAGTGGAACGTTCCAATGTTCCCACACGGGCCGAGTGGAACGTTCCAATGTTCCCACACGGGCTGAGTGGAACGTTCCAATGTTCCCACACGGGCCGAGTGGAACGTTCCAATGTTCCCACACGGGCTGAGTGGAACGTTCCAATGTTCCCACACGGGCCGAGTGGAACGTTCCAATGTTCCCACACGGGCTGAGTGGAAAGTTCCAATGTTCCCACACGGGCCGAGTGGAACGTTCCAATGTTCCCACACGGGCTGAGTGGAACGTTTCAATGTTCCCACACGGGCTGAGTGGAACGTTCCAATGTTCCCACACGGGCTGAGTGGAACGTTCCAATGTTCCCACACGGGCTGAGTGGAACGTTCCAATGTTCCCACACGGGCCGAGTGGAACGTTCCAATGTTCCCACACGGGCCGAGTGGAACGTTCCAATGTTCCCACACGGGCTGAGTGGAACGTTCCAATGTTCCCACACGGGCCGAGTGGAACGTTCCAATGTTCCCACACGGGCCGAGTGGAACGTTCCAATGTTCCCACACGGGCCGAGTGGAACGTTCCAATGTTCCCACACGGGCCGAGTGGAACGTTCCAATGTTCCCACACGGGCTGAGTGGAACGTTCCAATGTTCCCACACGGGCCGAGTGGAACGTTCCAATGTTCCCACACGGGCCGAGTGGAACGTTCCAATGTTCCCACACGGGCTGAGTGGAACGTTCCAATGTTCCCACACGGGCCGAGTGGAACGTTCCAATGTTCCCACACGGGCCGAGTGGAACGTTCCAATGTTCCCACACGGGCCGAGTGGAACGTTCCAATGTTCCCACACGGGCCGAGTGGAACGTTCCAATATTCCCACACGGGCCGAGTGGAACGTTCCAATGTTCCCACACGGGCCGAGTGGAACGTTCCAATGTTCCCACACGGGCTGAGTGGAACGTTCCAATATTCCCACACGGGCCGAGTGGAACGTTCCAATGTTCCCACACGGGCTGAGTGGAACGTTCCAATGTTCCCACACGGGCCGAGTGGAACGTTCCAATGTTCCCACACGGGCTGAGTGGAACGTTCCAATGTTCCCACACGGGCCGAGTGGATCGTTCCAATGTTCCCACACGGGCTGAGTGGAACGTTCCAATGTTCCCACACGGGCTGAGTGGAACGTTCCAATGTTCCCACACGGGCTGAGTGGAACGTTCCAATGTTCCCACACGGGCCGAGTGGAACGTTCCAATGTTCCCACACGGGCTGAGTGGAACGTTCCAATGTTCCCACACGGGCCGAGTGGAACGTTCCAATGTTCCCACACGGGCTGAGTGGAACGTTCCAATATTCCCACACGGGCCGAGTGGAACGTTCCAAGAAAAACGCCCACTAGGGCAAAATACACAGATAATGTATATGAATACAAATAAACTATGCTTAAAGTATACCTCCTCAGACTCCGAGCATTAAGTAATATAAGTATACACAGTAAGGAAAGTCAATGGCACTAAAAGTGACGAATCGAAGCCTCGTCCGCCACTAATTTGACGTCACAAATTAAGACACAATTACCAACCTAAGTCAGTAAAGGAACGCACAAAAACCCATCATAAAAGAACTTAAAATTATTATGGTTACAAACGTTAGATAATTCACATACAACATTGTGGACCAAATAATACATTTCAAATAATAAACAGGAATACATTGAATTGCCTTGTTACATTTGTCAAATTGTTATGCATCTCTTTGTACAGTTGCCTCTGGGAGGAATGGTCTCTCCCAGGCTGGCAGGGGGGGAGGCACGGAGGGGGGTTCTGGGAGGGGGGTTCTGGGAGGGGGGCACGGAGGGGGGCACGGAGGGGGGGTTCTGGGGGGGGGGCACGGAGGGGGGTTCTGGGGGGGGCACGGAGGGGGGTTCTGGGGGGGGGGGGCACGGAGGGGGTGTTCCACGAGACACGAAAGTGGTGTAGAGTTTACGTGGGTACAAATAATGTGGGGTAGCTAGGAGCACAGAGGGTAGAGGCAGGGAGTAGATAAAATTGGTACAAAGGGAAAGGTGGTAGAAGTGGGTAAAATGGTAGATGTCCGGAGAGGGAGTTTGAACCTGTACATAGACAGGCGTAGCGAACACCCTGTGAAAAGCGTGGGGAAGACAGTGGGGGTGGGGGTGATGGGGGAGGCCGTGGTGAGGACCAAGGTGTAGGTCACCGCCTATGATGCGCCCACACACCCAGCCCGTCATAACCTTCCCCAGCAGATGGTTGTAGTGCAGCGTCTGGGATGTGTGCCCCAACACACGCCTCCTGCAGCTCCACCTCGCAACTCTCACATCTGGGGAACACACACACACACTTACTCCTCTACTACAAATGTTCTAACAACTAACACACACATCTAACTTGGTTACTATTTAAATACACTAAACTGGGTTATAAAATGTGATAATAAAAATGAACGAGCATATACATATGGTTAGGTTGAACAAAATATACTGGTGAGGACAGTTGCAGAAATTGCTAAAGTATATATTCTAATATCAAAATGGCTGATAAGACAGCCGACGGCTGCAGACGTACTCTACATTACAACTTGTAGTGGTCATTACACATGTGATGTGTTGTATAGTAACAATTTATTACATTCACATTTCTCGGTATCTACACAAGTAGATGTAAGATTAGTATATCAACACGCTATATAAATCACACTATCCAACAGTTAGGTATTTTTATATTATAGGCTACAAGTAGCTATACGAGGGTGTACGTTACAGTTCTTGTGCAATAGTGTACACTACAGCCTGTAGTGTACGAGGAGTACAAGTTACTGAGTACACTACTACTACTCCACCTACCACTACAGTACGCTACACACTACCACTCCTGCACTACAACACCCGACACAACACCTGCAACTACAGCACTACACACCTGTCACTACCACCCATACAACACCTGACACTACACACCTGCCACTACCACCCCTACAACCCCTGACACTACAGCACTACACACCTGCCACTACCACCCCTACAACCCCTGACACTACCACCCCTACAACACCTGACACTACAACACCTGCCACTACCTCCCCTACAACACCTGACACTACACACCTGCCACTACCACCCCTACAACCCCTGACACTACACACCTGCCACTACCACCCCTACAACACCTGACACTACACACCTGCCACTACCACCCCTACAACCCCTGACACTACACACCTGCCACTACCACCCCTACAACACCTGACACTACAACACCTGCCACTACCACCCCTACAACACCTGACACTACACACCTGCCACTACCACCCCTACAACCCCTGACACTACAGCACTACACACCTGCCACTACCACCCCTACAACCCCTGACACTACAGCACTACACACCTGCCACTACCACCCCTACAACACCTGACACTACCACCCCTACAACCCCTGACACTACAACACCTGCCACTACCACCCCTACAACACCTGACACTACCACCCCTACAACACCTGCCACTACCACCCCTACAACACCTGACACTACCACCCCTACAACCCCTGACACTACAACACCTGCCACTACCACCCCTACAACACCTGACACTACCACCCCTACAACCCCTGACACTACAACACCTGCCACTACCACCCCTACAACACCTGCCACTACCACCCCTACAACACCTGACACTACCACCCCTACAACACCTGACACTACAACACCTGCCACTACCACCCCTACAACACCTGCCACTACCACCCCTACAACACCTGACACTACCACCCCTACAACACCTGACACTACCACCCCTACAACACCTGCCACTACCACCCCTACAACACCTGACACTACCACCCCTACAACACCTGCCACTACCACCCCTACAACCCCTGACACTACCACCCCTACAACCCCTGACACTACAACACCTGCCACTACCACCCCTACAACACCTGCCACTACCACCCCTACAACACCCGACACTACAACACCTGCAACTACAGCACTACACACCTGTCACTACCACCCTACAACCCTGACACTACAGCACTACACACCTGCCACTACCACCCCTACAACACCTGCCACTACCACCCCTACAACCCTGACACTACAGCACTACACACCTGCCACTACCTCCCCTACAACACCTGCCACTACCACCCCTACAACACCTGACACTACACACCTGCCACTACCTCCCCTACAACACCTGACACTACACACCTGCCACTACCACTCCTACAACACCTGACACTACACACCTGCTACTACCACTCCTACAACACCTGACACTACACACCTGCCACTACCACCCCTACAACACCTGACACTACACACCTGCTACTACCACCCCTACAACACCTGACACTACACACCAGCCACTACCACTCCTACAACACCTGACACTACACACCTGCCACTACCACCCCCTACAACACCTGACACTACACACCTGCTACTACTACCCCTACAACACCTGACACTACAGCACTACACACCTGCTACTACCACCCCTAGAACACCTGACACTACAGCACTACACACCTGCCACTACACACCTACCACTCATCATCAATCTCGTTGAATTCCATAACACCGTCTCCAGCGGCGCGCTCCATATCCTCAACCTGGAAATAACAAAACCAATAAGATTAATGACCACAGCACAAGTCATCTCTCCTTACCACACACCGACCTTTAAATCAATGCAATAATAAATATATGAATATAATGTGGGGGTATACTCACCTAGTTATGCTTGTGGGGGTTGAGCTCTGGCTCTTTGTCCCGCCTCTCAACTGTCAATCAACTGGTGTACAGATTCCTGAGCCTACTGGGCTCTATCATATCTACATTTGAAACTGTGTATGGGAGTCAGCCTCCACACATCACTGCCTAAGCATTCCACCTGTTAACTACTCTGACACTGAAAAAGTTCTTTCTAACGTCTCTGTGGCTCATTTGGGTACTTAGTTTCCACCTGTGTCCCCTTGTTCGTGTTCCACCAGTGTTAAACAGTTTATCCTTGTCTATCCTGTCAATTCCCCTGAGGATTTTGTAGGTAGTGATTATGTCTCCCCTCACTCTTCTGTCTTCGGAGTGTCGTAAGGTGCATTTCCCGCAGCCTTTCCTTGTAACACGTGCCTCTTAGTTCTAGGGACTAGTCTAGTGGCATACCTCTGAACTTTTTTCCAGCTTCGTCTGTGCTTGACAAGGTACGGGTTCCATGACGGGGCTGCATACTCCAGGACTGGTCTTACGTATGTGGTATACAAGGTTCTGAATGATTCCTACACAGGTTCCTGAAGGCTGTTCTGATGTTAGCCAGCCTCGCATATGCCGCAGACGTAATTCATTTATGTGGGTTTCAGGAGACAGGTTGGTGTGATATCAATTCCTAGATCTCTCTCTTTGTCCGTTTCATTAAGTACTTCATCTCATATTCTGTATCATGTGGTCTGACCTCCTGTTTTCCACCGCCTAGTTTCATTAATTTGCATTTA
>WNGS01164447.1:4444672-4477825 GCA_020271785.1 Procambarus virginalis | reverse complement strand
AGGCACTTTTCCTAACCTACCAACCTACCCGTACTAAAGGCAAGTACATATTACACGCAGATATCACAATAGCTTGATGCATCAAATGAACAAATCCACAAGGGCCGTGACGAGGATTCGAACCTACGTCCGAGATTTGTTCATAATTATGTATTGTTTGACACAAAAAAACACCTAACAGCTAATTAATAACTGTAGGCCAAATATTGTACGGCAGAAAATATATAACTAGCGAGAAAACATAGAGCTTTGACCACCAGTTGATTGACAGTTGAGAGGCGGGACCAAAGAGCCAAAGCTCAACCCCCGCAAGCACAAGTAGGTGAGTACATTCCGGACGTGTTAACTCGGACTTGTTGTAATATATCACTACAGTGTATGGCAACACTGCTTGTACAGTGTATGGCAACACTGCTTCTACAGTGTATGGCAACACTGCTTCTACAGTGTATGGTAACACTGCTTCTACAGTGTATGGCAACACTGCTTCTACAGTGTATGGTAACACTGCTTCTACAGTGTATGGCAACACTGCTTCTACAGTGTATGGTAACACTGCTTCTACAGTGTATGGCAACACTGCTTCTACAGTGTATGGCAACACTGCTTCTACAGTGTATGGCAACACTGCTTCTACAGTGTATGGCAACACTGCTTCTACAGTGTATGGCAACACTGCTTCTACAGTGTATGACAACACTGCTTCTACAGTGTATGGCAACACTGTTTACGGTGTAGACAAACAAGAAAATATGTAATATTATGCACACGATGAGTCACAATAACGAGGCTCAAGATATAATGACCAAACCACACATCAGAAGTGAAGAAGCGACCACGTTTCGGTCCGGGCCAGATTCACGAAGCAGTTACGCAGACACTTACGAACCTGTACATCTTTTCTCAATCTTTGGCGGCTTTGTTTACAATTATTGAACTGTTAATGAGCTCCGAAGCACCAGGAGGCTGTTTATAACAATAGCAACAGTTGATTGGCAAGTTTTCATGCTTGTAAACTGTTTAATAAATGTAACCAAAGCCGTCAAAGATTGAGGAAAGATGTACACGTTCGTATGTGCTTGCGTAACTGCTTCGTGAATCTGGCTCTTGTGGAAACCAAAGGTAATTTGAACCTTTCTAAACGTTTCCTTGCAAAGAAATTGGTCAATATTGAGCAATTCGTGAGTGGTATTAGACGTATTACTGCAGTGACCATTTGACTGCCGTCAAATGTCTCTCAAGAAACCTGGTGTTGTGAATGAGACACGTTCCCGCCAAACACACACCGAAACTACGACGTTGGTACAACGTTCGAACAAGTTTTAACACCTCCTAACCAGTTATAACAACCAATATAGCAAGTTGTAACAACGTTCTAATACGTCATAAACACGTTAAGCCAAGATGTAACAACTTTATTACAAGTTGTAACAAGCGGAAAATAGAGACAGTTTCGGTTTGTGTTTCCAGGGTTGTTGAGTCTCACGTGAGGGCAAGACTGGCAACTCTCGCGAATCAAAATATTACATTCGAGTCTTGGCCATTCTTATCGAACATTTCCAACTCTTACGAGACGCCTGTAGAAAGACTTTGTCAATCTGATGTAAATGTGTTCACATTCCTTGCGAGGGTACACACACACACACACACACACACACACACACACACACACTCACACACACACGCACACACACACACACACACACACACACACACACACACACACACACATCCTGCAGGTGAAGTCACACAATTCTTGATAAGCATTATGTGGTCACTGTGATGCTATTCTTTAATACAGGGTTAATATTTTGCCAGATTCGCGGTATAAAGAGAATAAATTTTTCTCATTTTCATTTCCAATTAATTTTTAAACCCTTGATTGACTTTCAGTGTCTGATTATATAAAAAATTACCTGTCACAATGTTATAATTAATAATAATAATAATAATAATAATAATAATAATAATAATAATAATAATATAACAGAGAGTAATCACACTAATGTGACTGCATCAATGACAAAATCCACAGGAGCTATGATGAGGGTTCGAATCTCTGCGGTGGGTGTTCCCCTGCACACGCCCCAGACAACCACGCCACGACATGGTCAAAAGGATGGCAACCTGGAGTTCTACTGAACACACAAGGGTTTCTTGAGGCTTCCACTAAAGTCGGAACAGGATTATCACACAATCCCCCCATTGTGTGACCCCCCCCCATTATGTGAAAATTCCCCCCTTTTGTCCCTGTTGTCACACACACACACACACACACACACACACACACACACACACACACACACACACACACACACACACACACACACACACAAAGCGAACTCGGAGAATGGGCACTAGAAGAAAACCCAGACATAATAGCACTCACAGAAACAAAGCTAACGAAAATCATAACAAACACAGTGTTTCCACAGGGCTACTATGTAGTGAGGAAAGAGAGAGAAGGGAGAGGAGGAGGTGGTGTAGCTTTGCTACTAAGAGAAGGTTGGAGTTTCGAAGAGATGGTAATTCAGAACTGTGAAGGTTTCAGGGACTACATATCAGGCACCATTGCAACTGGAGGACAGAAAATTATAATAGTAGTCATGTATAACCCCCACCGAATGACAGAAGACCCAGACAGGAATATGATAGAAACAACATGGCCACCATCAATATAATAGAGAGAGCAGCTTCTGTGGCTTGCAGGAACGGATCCAGACTTCTAATCATGGGAGACTTCAACCATGGGAAGATAGATTGGGGGAACAGAGACCCACACGGAGGCCCAGACACATGGAGAGCTAAGCTGCTGGATGTGGCAACAAGAAACTTTCTAAGTCAACACGTCAAGGGACCGACAAGAATGAGAGGAGGGGATGAACCAGCCTTGCTTGATCTGATATTTACCCTAAATGAGTCGGATATAAGGGAAGTTAAGTTGGAAGCCCCCTTGGGAATGAGTGATCATAGTGTATTGAGCTTTGAGTACCTGGTTGAGCTAGGAATTATCACCCCCCAAAAAAGAACTGGGAACCAAAGGGCTGGCGTACCGAAAGGGAAACTATGAGGGATGAATAAATTCCTATGGGATATACATTGGGACAGAGAACTCGGAACCAAGTCCGTACAAGACATGATGGACTATGTCACCCAAAATGTCAGGAGGCTGTAAGCAGGTTTGTCCCAGCCCAACAGGAAAAAACAGAGAAGCAAAGGAAGAATCCGTGTTTAATAGGGAATGTATGAAAGCAAAGGAGCTGAACAAAGGGCATGGAGGAACTTCCGTAATAACAGAACACCAGAAAGTAGAGAGAGATACCAGAGAACCAGGAACGAGTATGTCAGTGTGAGAAGAGCAGCTGAGAAAAGGTATGAAAATGATATAGCTAACAAAGCCAAGACTGAACCAACTACTACACAGTCACATCAGGAGGAAGACAACAGTGAAGGAACAGGTGATTAAACTTAGGGTGGGCGAGGACAGGTACACAGAGAATGACAAAGAGGTGTGTGAAGAACAACAAAAGGTTCCAGGAGGTCTTTACAATAGAACAGGGAGATATCACGGCGCTGGGAGAGGTGGCAGCAAACCAGGTGACCTTGGATAGGTTCGAAATTACAAGAGATGAGGTCAAAAAGCACCTATTGGAGCTGGATGTGAGAAAAGCTGTTGGCCGGATGGAATCTCGCCATGGGTATTGAAAGAGTGTGCAGGAGCACTTTGCTTACCACTCTCCATAGTGTATAGTAAGTCACTGGAAACGGGGGACCTACCAGAAATATGGAAGACTGCTAATGTAGTACCAATATACAAAAAGGGTGACAGACAAGAGGCACTGAACTACAGGCCAGTGTCCTTAACTTGTATACCATGCAAGGTGATGGAGAAGATTGTGAGAAAAAACCTAGTAACACATCTGGAGAGAAGAGACTTCGTGACAACCCATCAACATGGGTTCAGGGAGGGTAAATCTTGCCTTACAGGCTTGATAGAATTCTACGATCAGGTGACAAGAATTAAGCAAGAAAGAGAAGGGTGGGCGGACTGCATTTTTTTGGACTGTCGGAAAGCCTTTGACACAGTACCCCATAAAAGGTTGATGCATAAGCTGGAGAAACAGGCAGGAGTAACAGGTAGGGCGCTCCAGTGGATAAGGGAGTACCTAAGCAATAGGAAGCAGAGAGTTACAGTGAGGGGTGAGACCTCAGACTGGCGTGAAGTCACCAGTGGAGTCCCACAGGGCTCTGTACTTGGACCTATCCTGTTTCTGATATACGTAAATGATCTCCCAGAGGGTATAGACTCATTCCTCTCAATGTTTGCTGACGACGCCAAAATTATGAGAAGGATTAAGACAGAGGAGGACAGCTTGAGACTTCAAGAAGACCTGGACAAGCTGCAGGAATGGTCGAACAAATGGCTGTTAGAGTTTAACCCAAGCAAATGTAATGTAATGAAGATAGGGGTAGGAAGCAGGAGACCAGATACAAGGTATCATTTGGGAGATGAAATACTTCAAGAGTCAGAGAGAGAGAAAGACCTGGGGGTTGATATCACGCCAGACCTGTCCCCTGAAGCTCATATCAAGAGGATAACATCAGCAGCATATGCCAGGTTGGCTAACATAAGAACGGCCTTTAGAAACTTGTGTAAGGAATCTTCAGAACATTATATACCACATATGTCAGACCAATCCTGGAGTATGCGGCTCCAGCATGGAGTCCCTATCTAGTCAAGCATAAGACTAAACTGGAAAAGGTTCAAAGGTTTGCCACCAGACTAGTACCCGAGCTGAGAGGTATGAGCTACGAGGAGCGACTGCAGGAATTAAACCTCACTTCGTTGGAAGACAGAAGAGTTAGGGGGGACATGATCACCACATTCAAGATTCTCAGGGAATCGACAGGGTTGATAAAGACAGGCTGTTTAACACAAGGGGCACACGCACTAGGGGACACAGGTGGAAACTGAGTGCCCAATGAGCCACAGAGATATTAGAAAGAACTTTTTTAGTGTCAGAGTGGTTGACAAATGGAATGCATTAGGAAGCGATGTGGTGGAGGCTGACTCCATACACAGTTTCAAGTGTAGATATGATAGAGCCCATTAGGCTCAGGAAACTGTACACCTGTTGATTGACGGTTGAGAGGCGGGACCAANTCCCTCCACCACCACCATCATCATCCCTCCCTCCACCACCACCATCATCATCCCTCCCTCCACCACCACCATCATCTCCCTCCCTCCACCACCACCATCATCATCCCTCCCTCCACCACCCCCACCATCATCATCCCCTCCCTCAACCACCATCCTTCCCTCCATCACCACCACACATCGTCACCACCACCATCATCCCTCCCTCCACCACCACCATCTCCCTCCCTCCACCACCACCACCACCATCATCCCTCCCTCCACCACCCACCATCATCCCTCCCTCCACCACCACCACCATCATCCCTCCCTCCACCACCACCACCATCATCCTCCCTCCACCACACCACCATCACCCCTCCCTCCACTACCACCAACATCATCATCCCTCCCTCCACCACCACCACCATCATCATCCCTCCCTCAACCACCATCCTTCCCTCCACCACCACCATCATCCCTCCCTCCACCCCCCCCATCCTTCCCTCCACCACCACCAACATCGTCACCACCACCACCATCACCCTCCCTCCACCACCACCACCATCATCCCTCCCTCCACCACCACCACCATCAACCCTCCCTCCACCACCACCATCATCCCTCCCTCCACCACCACCATCCTCCCTCCACCACCACCAACATCGTCACCACCACCACCATCATCCCTCCCTCCACCACCACCATCCTTCCCTCCACCACCACCAACATCGTCACCACCACCACCATCATCCCTCCCTCCACCATAATCTTCCCTCCTCCTTGTCTATATATCCCTCGCTCGCGCCAATCATATTCCCATTAAAAATAAGTTAAGCATCACTTTTCAATATCGGTTCGTGTCAGCGCCTCCTTATCAAAATACCAACCTGTTTTTCCAATCAATTCGCCATTGTAAGCATGAGGGTGAGAAGGCTGGCCGGCCAATACGGGCTCACAGCTCACACATCTCCCCACCTCCTCTCCCCACACACACACACACATCTATTATTACTTGCTGTTATAACAAAGCATCAAGCCCTATTTAGGATGTGCCATATGAGAGCAGAAAGACATAATTTGCGTGATGTTAAAGGTATCTGATTCCCGCAAAGATTCTATCGACGGACATGTTAATCATATTAACATTGGGAGAGCAACATCTCCAATCTTCCAAAATGATAAGGTCAGGGGATAGAATTTAAAAAATAAAATGGTATCAGTCTCTCACCCTTTTAAATGGTAGAGCTTTCTGAGCTACCAGTCGAGGAGACACCAGACATACAGGTGCTTCCTGGACGACTCCTATGGACAATTTACTCTCTCTCCCCTCTGGTTGATGGGGCTCTGGGAGTTCTTCTACTACCCAAGCCCGGTCTCGATGTGAGAGCTTGGTCCAACAGGCTATTGCTTGGAGCGGCCCGCAGGCCCACATATACACCACAGTCCGGTTGGTCCGGCACATCTTGAAGATAACTATCTAGTTTTCTCTTCAAGATGTCCACGGTTGTTTCGGCAATGTTTCTTATACTCGTCCTTATCTCCTGTCCTCCTGACTTCTTCCTCTCCTCTTTTCCCCATCTCCCTGATTTGATAACCAGTCAGAGGTCAGGAGGCTGAACTTAAAGAGATAAACAGATTGTAAATGACATCCTCCACAGCAGACGCCGAGGGCATGTCCCGTCTGCACCTAGGTAAGACTGGGTTTGGTGAGAAGCCGATCAACAAGCCGACCGACCCCTTTTTACAAGCTGGCTTACCTTAATTCCAAGCTGTCACCGAGCTATGCAAGCCTGCACGAGCCTGCTGATGCCATATATGTAGGCCGTGCGGTATGAAGTGGTTGTTGAGTGTAACTTGGTGGTGACGGGAGTACACAGCCGGAGACGGCTGGTCCAGGGAAGTGCCCGACACCACACTATCTGTCATGAAAGCCGCGCTCTTAATAAAGGTGATGTGTGCTGCCTCTCATGGTATTCTCCATCAGTAAATTACTGCCAGGATAGGCCTAGCTTAGACAAAAGTGACGAATATTATATTTTTTATCAAATAAATCTTTGTTAAATATCCATCTTGAAGTATCTCTGGTCAGTAACATGAAAAACATATAAAATACTTATGGGATTGGGAAAGAGAGATACTCCAAATGAATACCTATATTATTATGTTAATATTATTAGATGTTAAAATTTTCTTTTTGCATAAGAGTAGAGGGAAAAAGAATGAACTAAAAGACCAAGGTGTAGAAGCGAACACTATTCATTATTTCAAACATATGATGCGGGAATAAGACAGGAATCACAACAACAACAGACAACCAGCGACTAGAATGCAGAGGTCCGTGAGCTTTTGTTGCAGGGATATTCCTGCATGGCCCCAGCCACTGTTGCTCACTTCACGTGTCTGTCTGAGGTGGTGTATTTGTGACGTGTTCACTGCAGTAACATTATGTCCAATGTTTTTAGATTTAACAGAGCACAAGTCGTTAAAGCTTAAATTGTATTTGGTTTGTAACTACTGTACACTGTGTTCGATAATGTTCCACTGGTTTGTTGGGCATTTCTTCACCGTGCTGACATTTCCTTTCATCTTCTCAAATCCGCAAGCAAACCCTCCATACTACGAACATCGGTATTCAAGCCTCGTGTGATGCAAGTGCATTTCTCTTTTTTTCTATTTCTCGATTTCATCAAAATAAGTAGTTCGTAGTTCGTTAAATTCTTGAACCAATCCGTAGATGCTAATGTTGCAGCTGCTGTGTTGTGGTCACTGTACATCTTCTGTACTGTTCTCTTTCAAATTATTTGCTTAACCTGTGCCAGGCTCTTTGGTGGTATGTAAATGCACTTCTTCTCTTAGTTGCAAGTTTTGCAGCTTCATCTGCAATGTCATTCCCTTGTATTCCTACATGACTTGGCACCCAGTTGATAAGTATCTGACGACTGTAATTTTTGAGTGTTTGCATTAATGCTATGATGTTTTGTAGTGAGATGGACGATGTCACGTAACTGTTCTTGTTACAAGGTTTCAATGGCACTTCTCAAATCTGTCTGAATAACAACATTTTGTCTGTGGTCAGCAAGTGCATTTTCCAAATGTTTATTAATGGCTAGCATCTCTGTAAAGTTGAACCCCCGCGTGAGTCTCCAACTTACTGCAGCTCCGGATTCTTGCCTCTGATGATCTACTGATCCACTTGTGAAGTAAGTGAAGTGGCCAGATACCAAATTTGCTTCTATATTCGTTTATGCAAAATGCATATCAGATGGGGATTAGGATTAGTCCAAGAGCTAAAGTTTGAAACTGCAGTCATAAATTGGCGAACACCCACGCNTTATTCCTGGTGATCATAGAGTCTAGCGACACAAGGTGTAACGAACATGGGAGTTGCTGTGATGGAATACCTGAGCCAAGCGGCCTGTTCTATCCTCAACTCACAGCGAAGGGAAGGCAAGGTGTGCTTGGGTGGAGGAGGAGGGCGCGAGGCAAGGGGTGGTGATGAGGTTGTGAGGAAGACTGTGGAGAGGGCAGTGCACCAGCAGTGCTACCCCCTGGCACCACTACACTGCCAGGCACCCCCACCATACCCACCCGACCTCCCTACCCAGTCCTGTACCCACACAGCTCCACGCCCACCTGTCTCACACTCTCACTGGTTCACGCCCACTCTGCCCCAACACGCTCACACTGCTTCATGCCCTCAATGCCCCAAAATAATTTGATTTCACTTTTAAAGTAATGTTGATATTCCCGCATACAGATGTTCATAAACTGCGTCACAATGTTGCTTCACTCCCTCATGATACTGTTGCTTCACTCACTCATGATACTGTTGCTTCATTCACTCATGATACTGGTGCTTCACTCACTCATGATACTGTTGCTACACTCCCTCATGATACTGTTGCTTCACTCCCTCATGATACTGGTGCTTCACTCCCTCATGATACTGTTGCTACACTCCCTCATGATACTGTTGCTTCACTTCCACATGATACTGTTGCTTCACTCACTCATGATACTGGTGCTTCACTCATGATACTGTTGCTTCACTCCCTCATGATACTGTTGCTTCACTTCCACATGATACTGTTGCTTCACTCACTCATGATACTGGTGCTTCACTCATGATACTGTTGCTTCACTCCCTCATGATACTGTTGCTATACTCCCTCATGATACTGTTGCTTCACTCATGATACTGTTGCTAAACTCCCTCATGATACTGTTGCTTCACTCCCTCATAATACTGTTGCTTCACTCCCTCATGATACTGTTGCTTCACTCATGATACTGTTGCTACACTCCCTCATGATACTGGTGCTTCACTCCCTCATGATACTGGTGCTTCATTCCCTCATGATACTGTTGCTACACTCCCTCATGATACTGTTGCTTCACTCATGATACTGTTGCTACACTCCCTCATGATACTGGTGCTTCACTCCCTCATGATACTGGTGCTTCATTCCCTCATGATACTGTTGCTACACTCCCTCATGATACTGTTGCTTCACTCATGATACTGTTGCTACACTCCCTCATGATACTGGTGCTTCACTCCCTCATGATACTGGTGCTTCACTCCCTCATGATACTAGTGCTTCACTCCCTCATGATACTGGTGCTTCACTCCCTCATAATACTGGTGCTTCACTCCCTCATGATACTGGTGCTTCACTCCCTCATGATACTGGTGCTTCACTCACTCATGATACTGTTGCTTCACTCCCTCATAATACTGTTGCTTCACTCCCTCATGATACTGTTGCTACACTCCCTCATGATACTGTTGCTTCACTCCCTCATAATACTGTTGCTTCACTCCCTCATGATACTGTTGCTTCACTCCCTCATGATACTGGTGCTTCACTCCCTCATGATACTGGTGCTACACTCCCTCATGATACTGTTGCTTCACTCCCTCATAATACTGTTGCTTCACTCCCTCATGATACTGTTGCTACACTCCCTCATGATACTGTTGCTTCACTCATCTTACTGTTGCTACACTCACTCATGATACTGGTGCTTCACTACCTCATGATACTGTTGCTACACTCCCTCATGATACTGTTGCTTCACTCACTCATGATACTGTTGCTACACTCCCTCATGATACTGGTGCTTCACTCACTCATAATACTATTGCTACACTCCCTCATGATACTGTTGCTACACTCCCTCATGATACTGGTGCTTCACTCCCTCATGATACTGGTGCTTCACTCCCTCATGATACTGGTGCTTCACTCACTCATGATACTGGTGCTTCACTCACTCATGATACTGTTGCTACACTCCCTCATGATACTGGTGCTTCACTCCCTCATAATACTGTTGCTTTACTCCCTCATGATACTGGAGCTTCACTCCCTCATGATACTGGTGCTTCACTCCCTCATAATACTGTTGCTTCACTCCCTCATGATACTGTTGCTTCACTCATGATACTGTTGCTACACTCCCTCATGATACTGGTGCTTCACTCCCTCATGATACTGGTGCTTCACTCCCTCATGATACTGGTGCTTCACTCCCTCATGATACTGGTGCTTCACTCCCTCATAATACTGTTGCTTCACTCCCTCATGATACCGTTGCTTCACTCACTCATGATACTGGTGCTTCACTCACTCATGATACTGTTGCTACACTCACTCATGATACTGGTGCTTCACTCACTCATGATACTGTTGCTTCACTCCCTCATGATACTGAAGCACTCACTCATAATACTGTTGCTTCACTCATGATACTGGTGCTTCACTCCCTCATGATACTGGTGCTTCACTCCCTCATGATACTGGTGCTTCACTCCCTCATATACTGTTGCTTCACTCCCTCATGATACCGTTGCTTCACTCACTCATGATACTGGTGCTTCACTCACTCATGATACTGTTGCTTCACTCACTCATGATACTGGTACTTCACTCCCTCATAATACTGTTGCTTCACTCCCTCATGATACTGAAGCACTCACTCATAATACTGTTGCTTCACTCATAATACTGGTGCTTCACTCCCTCATGATACTGGTGCTACACTCCCTCATGATACTGTTGCTTCACTCCCTCATGATACTGTTGCTTCACTCCCTCATGATACTGTTGCTTCACTCACTGATGATACTGTTGCTTCACTCCCTCATGATACTGTTGCTTCACTCCCTCATGATACTGGTGCTTCACTCACTCATGATACTGGTGCTTCACTCCCTCATGATACTGGTGCTTCACTCCCTCATGATACTGTTGATGTACTCATGATACTGTTGATGTACTCATGATACTGTTGCTTCACTCCCTCATGATACTGTTGCTTCACTCCCTCATGATACTGTTGCTACACTCCCCCATGATACTGTTGCTTCACTCCCTCATGATACTGTTGCTACACTCCCTCATGATACTAATGCTTCACTCCCTCATGATACTGGTGCTTCACTCTCTCATGATACTGTTACTTCACTCCCTCATGATACTGGTGCTTCACTCCCTCATGATACTGTTGCTTCAATCCCTCATGATACTGTTGCTTCACTCACTCATGATACTGTTGCTTCACTCCCTCATGATACTGTTGCTTCACTCCCTCATGATACTGTTGCTTCACTCCCTCATGATACTGCTGCTTCACTCACTCATGATACTGTTGCTTCACTCATGATACTGTTGCTTCACTCCCTCATGATACTATTGCTACACTCCCTCATGATACTGGTGCTTCACTCCCTCATGATACTGTTGCTACACTCCCTCATAATACTGTTGCTTCATTCACTCATGATACTGGTGCTTCACTCACTCATGATACTGTTGCTACACTCCCTCATAATACTGTTGCTTCACTCCCTCATGAAACTGGTGCCTCACTCACTCATAATACTGTTGCTTCACTCATGATACTGGTGCTTCACTCCCTCATGATACTGGTGCTTCACTCATTCATGATACTGTTGCTACACTCCCTCATAATACTGTTGCTTCACTCCCTCATGATACTGTTGCTTCACTCACTCATGATACTGTTGCTTCACTCATGATACTATTGCTACACTCCCTCATGATACTGGTGCTTCACTCCCTCATGATACTGTTGCTTCACTCCTCATGATACTGTTGCTACACTCCCTCATGATACTGTTGCTTCACTCCCTCATAATACTGTTGCTTCACTCCCTCATGATACTGTTGCTTCACTCCCTCATGATACTGTTGCTACACTCCCTCATGATACTGTTGCTTCACTCCCTCATGATACTGTTGCTTCACTCACTCATGATACTGTTGCTTCACTCCCTCATGATACTGGTGCTTCACTCCCTCATGATACTGTTGCTTCACTCCCTCATGATACTGTTGCTTCACTCCCTCATGATACTGTTGCTTCACTCCCTCATGATACTGTTGCTACACTCCCTCATGATACTGTTGCTTCACTCCCTCATGATACTGGTGCTTCACTCCCTCATGATACTGGTGCTTCACTCCCTCATGATACTGGTGCTTCACTCCCTCATGATACTGTTGCTTCACTCCCTCATGATACTGTTGCTTCACTCCCTCATGATACTGGTGCTTCACTCCCTCATGATACTGTTGCTTCACTCCCTCATGATACTGTTGCTTCACTCACTCATGATACTGTTGCTTCACTCCCTCATGATACTGGTGCTTCACTCCCTCATGATACTGTTGCTTCACTCATGATACTGTTGCTTCACTCATGATACTGGTGCTTCACTCCCTCATGATACTGGTGCTTCACTCCCTCATGATACTGGTGCTTCACTCCCTCATGATACTGTTGCTACACTCACTCATGATACTGTTGCTTCACTCATGATACTGTTGCTTCACTCCCTCATGATACTGGTGCTTCACTCCCTCATGATACTGTTGCTTCACTCCCTCATAATACTGGTGCTTCACTCCCTCATGATACTGTTGCTTCACTCCCTCATGATACTGTTGCTTCACTCCCTCATGATACTGTTGCTTCACTCCCTCATGATACTGTTGCTTCACTCCCTCATGATACTGTTGCTTCACTCACTCATGATACTGTTGCTTCTCTCATGATACTGTTGCTTCACTCCCTCATGATACTATTGCTACACTCCCTCATGATACTGGTGCTTCACTCCCTCATGATACTGTTGCTTCACTCCCTCATGATACTGTTGCTTCACTCACTCATGATACTGTTGCTTCACTCCCTCATGATACTGTTGCTTCACTCCCTCATGATACTGTTGCTACACTCCCTCATGATACTGTTGCTTCACTCCCTCATGATACTGTTGCTTCACTCACTGATGATACTGTTGCTTCACTCCCTCATGATACTGGTGCTTCACTCCCTCATGATACTGTTGCTTCACTCCCTCATTATACTGTTGCTTCACTCACTCATGATACTGTTGCTTCACTCACTCATGATACTGTTGCTACACTCCCTCATGATACTGTTGCTTCACTCCCTCATGATACTGTTGCTTCACTCCCTCATGATACTGTTGCTTCACTCCCTCATGATACTGGTGCTTCACTCCCTCAAGATACTGTTGCTTCACTCATGATACTGTTGCTTCACTCATGATACTGGTGCTTCACTCCCTCATGATACTGGTGTTTCACTCCCTCATGATACTGGTGCTTCACTCCCTCATGATACTGTTGCTACACTCACTCATGATACTGTTGCTTCACTCATGATACTGGTGCTTCACTCCCTCATGATACTGGTGTTTCACTCCCTCATGATACTGGTGCTTCACTCCCTCATGATACTGGTGTTTCACTCCCTCATGATACTGGTGCTTCACTCCCTCATGATACTGGTGCTTCACTCCCTCATGATACTGTTGCTTCACTCCCTCATGATACTGGTGCTTCACTCCCTCATGATACTGGTGTTTCACTCCCTCATGATCCTGGTGCTTCACTCCCTCATGATACTGGTGCTTCACTCCCTCATGATACTGGTGCTTCACTCCCTCATGATACTGGTGCTTCACTCCCTCATGATACTGGTGCTTCACTCCCTCATGATACTGGTGCTTCACTCCCTCATGATACTGGTGCTTCACTCCCTCATGATACTGGTGCTTCACTCCCTCATGATACTGGTGCTTCGGCTCTCAAGGCTCTCAGCTACCAAGAGCCTCATGCTGGAACTGACTTCATAAAGAACATCACTCCACCAGTGATCATTCATTCCCAGGCTGACTCCCATCTGGAATTTGTTCCCTCAGCAGGAAGAGACAAAACTCTTCAACAACATTGAGGCATTAACCTGGGAATGTTTGCCTGGAGGAGCGTGGAGGCCCTCCCCAGCTACCACCTGGAGGAGCGTGGAGGCCCTCCCCCAGCTACCACCTGGAGGAGCGTGGAGGCCCTCCCCCAGCTACCACCTGGAGGAGCGTGGAGGCCCTCCCCAGCTACCCCCTGGAGGAGCGTGGAGGCCCTCCCCCAGCTACCACCTGGAGGAGCGTAGAGGCCCTCCCCCAGCTACCCCCTGGAGGAGCGTGGAGGCCCTCCCCCAGCTACCACCTGGAGGAGCGTGGAGGCCCTCCCCCATCTACCACCTGGAGGAGCGTGGAGGCCCTCCCCCAGCTACCCCCTGGAGGAGCGTGGAGGCCCTCCCCCAGCTACCACCTGGAGGAGCGTGGAGGCCCTCCCCCAGCTACCACCTGGAGGAGCGTGGAGGCCCTCCCCCAGCTACCCCCTGGAGGAGCGTGGAGGCCCTCCCCCAGCTACCACCTGGAGGAGCGTGGAGGCCCTCCCCCAGCTAAAACCTGGAGGAGCGTGGAGGCCCTTCCCCAGCTACCACCTGGAGGAGCGTGGAGGCCCTCCCCCATCTACCAGCTGGAGGAGCGTGGAGGCCCTCCCCCAGCTACCCCCTGGAGGAGCGTGGAGGCCCTCCCCCAGCTACCACCTGGAGGAGCGTGGAGGCCCTCCCCCAGCTACCCCCTGGAGGAGCGTGGAGGCCCTCCCCCAGCTACCACCTGGAGGAGCGTGGAGGCCCCCCCCCAGCTACCACCTGGAGGAGCGTGGAGGCCCTCCCCCCCCAGCTACCACCTGGAGGAGCGTGGAGGCCCTCCCCCATCTACCACCTGGAGGAGCGTGGAGGCCCTCCCCCATCTACCAGCTGGAGGAGCGTGGAGGCCCTCCCCAGCTACCACCTGGAGGAGCGTGGAGGCCCTCCCCCAGCTACCACCTGGAGGAGCGTGGAGGCCCTCCCCCCCAGCTACCACCTGGAGGAGCGTGGAGGCCCTCCCCCAGCTACCAGCTGGAGGAGCGTGGAGGCCCTCCCCCATCTACCAGCTGGAGGAGCGTGGAGGCCCTCCCCCATCTACCACCTGGAGGAGCGTGGAGGCCCTCCCCCAGCTACCACCTGGAGGAGCGTGGAGGCCCTCCCCCAGCTACCACCTGGAGGAGCGTGGAGGCCCTCCCCCAGCTACCCCCTGGAGGAGCGTGGAGGCCCTCCCCCCCCAGCTACCCCCTGGAGGAGCGTGGAGGCCCTCCCCCAGCTACCACCTGGAGGAGCGTGGAGGCCCTCCCCCCCCAGCTACCCCCTGGAGGAGCGTGGAGGCCCTCCTCCCCAGCTACCCCCTGGAGGAGCGTGGAGGCCCTCCCCCCCCAGCTACCCCCTGGAGGAGCGTGGAGGCCCTCCCCCCAGCTACCACCTGGAGGAGCGTGGAGGCCCTCCCCCAGCTACCCCCTGGAGGAGCGTGGAGGCCCTCCCCCCCCAGCTACCCCCTGGAGGAGCGTGGAGGCCCTCCCCCAGCTACCACCTGGAGGAGCGTGGAGGCCCTCCCCCCCAGCTACCCCCTGGAGGAGCGTGGAGGCCCTCCCCCCCAGCTACCCCCTGGAGGAGCGTGGAGGCCCTCCCCCCAGGTACCACCTGGAGGAGCGTGGAGGCCCTGCCCCAGCTACCACCTGGAGACACTAACACCCGCTCTCATTTACCAGTGAAGGGCATTTCTAAGATGGATGGCCACTATAGTTAGTGATGGACGTCCTCTGGTGGGCGTGTACCTCCGCCCACTGCGCTACCCAAGCCAGCTTCATCCATGGACGTTAAAAGCGACCGTGTATAGGAACCCGGGACAGGTCCTGCTGGGACTCTTTTAAACTGCAGACTCCTGCTGCAAACTTTAAACAACGTAATTGGTAATTGTAGCTATGCTGACCGCTGCCTCCCTTGGTGTTGACATGGGAGCACCACTGGGAGTCAGTTGTGGTGTGGTAGTCTCCTGGTCAACACCTCAAACGCTCCCAGGAGCACCCACAGTAAACTTTACCATCACCCCACACCACACAAACTCTCCATTGAAGACGTCAGTTGTAACACATTAAGCTGGTAACTGGAACCCCCCGACGCGCCAGCTTCATCCCGCATATTCCTTTCCTTAAGCTAACGCATCTAGCCTTAATGCTAGGCTATGTGAAGGTAAGAGCTAAGTAAAGTAGACGCTTTGGCTGTTGTTTAAGAGGACGGGCTGCTCAACTGATGACGTTCAAACACTTCTCGAGCAAGTACATCGCTGAGTTTTGTTCGAACCACAACGCTGTAAATGCTTCATCCACGTATTACAAGTACAAATAATCGCCAACAGAACCTAAACACCTAACTTAATCTATGTCTCTGTATGCACAATATGCTAATATATAACAATATTAAATTATATTTGTGAAAGTCCCTATTTTGAATGAACAGCATGTTAAAATTGATTAATGCGTCTTTGGGGTCGACCGCTGGATGGAATGGACTTGGTTTGAGGACGGGTTGAATACACAGTAGGCACAGCGTACATAAGTAGTAGGTGTAGAGCGCGACAGAGCTGCTTCCACTAACTGTTCCACAGTGGTGGCTGCCTTGTCAACACCTATGAAACAGTAACCTACAGTTTAGTGTAGTTCGGCTCTCACTGTTCACCGTTAATATGCATGAATGTCCAAAGTGTTAAGAAATCAATATTCAACTTTACACAGTTCCGTATGAATACGTAAGACCTACACTTCATTATACGATAATTATAAGCATCACCTTTTTATATGTCTAATAATATCATATTTTAACTAGTTAAGGCTAAGATGATCACTTCACCTAATAAAAATATTAATGCTAGTGCTTACAGTTGAATAAATATTGTTACAATTAAATAAGTACTGTTATCATTGCCTAAATACATTATAATAACCATCTCGGCTCTAAGTATTGTCTTTAAATGGAATTTCAAGTTATTAACAATTTCCTATATTTATAAATTTGATGGAGGAAATGTTACCTCACGCATATCAAGCCTTCACGAACACTCTGGCTACTTAAGACTTGCCTTAAGTGATGAGCACCACAAGACACTCCCTGATCACACTACAATAAACCTGTGTACAGGATTTATAACAAAATACATCTAACCATCTTTGCAATATTTTTTGACAGGACTGTAAATTACCATAAGTTTTCACTAGAGTTTAGATGAGCATTATAAATTTGACCCAAGAATAGTAACTCTGATCACCTGTGTTTTACCACACTCAAAGTTTGTAGTTTTATATTTTCTATTCTTCGGTATTCTTAACTTTAAGTCTTCAAGTGACATTATTGCTTCAAATAGTTTAATATTACAGACAGACCGACCGAGCCAAGACACCGTGGTACATGACATTAATATCTTGGTCCATTTGTGTGATTGAGGCAGGTAAGAGGTAGTCGCTGGCGGGCAAGGTAGAGCAATCAGTCGGGAGTGTGTGAGTCTGGTGTGATTGTCTGCCAACATAGGTGGCATCACAGTGATCAATACGTGAGCATCAATGACCACCACTTGAGACATAACCCTTGCAGTGAGCCTTCAAGGGACGTGTCACAGAAATATGTGTAAGTACCTGGAGAGGGTTCTGGGAGTTCTTTTACTCTCCCAGCCCGGCCTGAGGCCAGGCTCGACTTGTGATAACTTGGTCCAACAGGCTGTTGCTTGGAGCGGCCCACAGGCCCACATATCCACTACACCATGGTTGGTTTGGCACTTCTTGCAAGACCTTACCTAAGTGCCTCTTGAATACATCCACCTTTGTTCCAGCAATATTTTTAATGCTTGTTGTGTGTTAAATCATCATCTTATCAGGCTGTTACAAGGTGCGTTGATGGTGAACCCGTCCTCTTAAAAATAACGTCCCTTTTCGCTCGTATGCGCGCTATGGCCAAAAATAGACGTAATTTGAAATGAAATCGGCTCACGAAAGTGATGTAGTTTCCCGTTTTCTGTTTGAGTCGTCCGGCTTACTCGATTAGGTTAGGAGAGGAAACTTTCAAATAACGGTTTTCTTGACGTTTTGAAACTTTAAGAGAATTTCCTGCCCTCCTAACACACCAGAGGACACTTAATTTACTGTTTTGGAAAACATCTTTATCACAATCACACTGAAACAGTTTTTATATTACATATATCATATTATGGTCAATAATACATCGTATTAATGTAACCAAACGTAATGAAACCTAACCTAACGAAACCTTAACCTAAAGTAACCTTAACGTAACGTAACCATTGATAGAGAGTAGATACTAGCACAAATTATGTAGTCATTCCCAATCCTTTAGGGAATCTCCTCCCTGAGGACCGGTTGGGTAAATATTATATTGCCTACAATGTGTATTGATTGTATGTACTTTTCTCCACATACACACACACACACAACTTCGAAAGAGAGCACAACCCGAAGCTTTACGAAAACAAGTCATAATATTAACTGACCATGGGTTGGAAAATCGGGGCTAAAGAGCTGATGCTCAACCTATGAAGAATATAGCATACATGTAGGCAGAAACGAAGCCAAAAAATCTTAAGAAGCGATGAAGGAGAAGAGGAGGCAGAGTGGCCCAAGGGGACAAATGCTGGATACCAAATTCCAGAGACAATAATACCAACCCAATGATATAGGGAGATACTCCTGCAGAACGTCAGGTAGTCTTAGCCTGCCACATGCAGTCGTGCGTATACCACCTGCTGGCATGCGTATACCAGCTGCCGTCACGAGTATACCAGCTGCCGTCACGAGTATACCAGCTGCCGTCACGAGTATACCAGCTGCCGTCATGCGTATACCAGCTGCCGTCATGCGTATACAGGTGCCGTCATGCATATACCAGGTGCCGTCATGCATATACCAGCTGCCGTCATGCGTATACCAGCTGCCGTCATGAGTATACCAGCTGCCGTCACGAGTATACCAGCTGCCGTCATGCGTATACCAGCTGCCGTCACGAGTATACCAGCTGCCGTCATGCGTATACCAGCTGCCGTCATGCGTATATACCATATTATCAGCCATGCTGTACTAAGAACCTACCAACAAACAACATTAATGAAGAGCCCAGNGGGGTGGTGGTGTGGGTGGAGGCGGGGTGTGGGCGGGGGTGTGGTGGTGGGGTAGAGGCGGGGTGTGGGCGGGGTGGTGGTGTGGGTGGAGGCGGGGTGTGGGCGGGGGTGGAGGCGGGGTGTGGGCGGGTGGTGGTGTGGGGGGGGGCGGGGGCAGGAGGAAGGTACCATGGGAGCGCTGCCACACGCGTGTTGCAGCGCACATGATCTTTTGCTGCGGGCGCCGCTGGTAATGGCGGGCTGGTGCTGGGGGCGGAGCTTACACTCTCCCCTTGCAAACATGGTCGGCCTGCAACACCGCCCGCTGCACACCCTCTCCCTGCTTCATACCATCGCTACCCTCGTCCTCCACCCTCACTGTCCTCTTCACCCTCACCACAATGTGAGCATCTTCCCCGGCGTGTGGGGCTCGGCCCCGGGCCACGGAGGGAGTGGGGCTGCATTTGGCGGGAGGTGTCTGGCACAGGGGTCCTCACCGGCCCACCCGAACACCACAAAAAATGGCGCACACTGCCTCCTCCTCATTAATCTCGCCAAGTACCCATGCGGACACTCACAGCCTTAATAAAACGTTCCGTGCTTTATTTATACACATATAGCTTCAGTCAGCGAGAACTCGCTTCTTTATATTATTAGAATTTGCCACATAATCCACGTAAAAAAGTATTCAAGCCGAGCGCTTGCAAGGTTTGGGCCGGTGTTCAACAACCTATCACAGGGTGAGAGGGGCGAGGCGGACCGCTCTTGCCGACACTGTTGCAAACTGCAACTGCCACCCTCTCTTGCAATACTCAACTTGTCTTCTACTCACAACAGTAAAACATTTACCTGCCAGGGAGGACATTATAAGCGACGATTACTTAGTAACTGTAGCAACATTTAGGTAAAAAACTAACCAGTTAACCCCACTAGTGCTGGTGACATTAGTGAGGTCAACTTTAGCAAAGGTACGGGCTAGTTAAGGTCTAGTGCTCGTGGTCTGGAGTTTTGACGAAAATCCATTGGTGTACAGGACTGAAATTAACTGCTTTATTCAAGCAATAATAATTACGGTCAAAGGCAGGACAAAACACGCCTTATATTACCCTGAGACGTTCTAAAACTGCTAGAATTGTTGCTATGAGAAAGGAACTAAGACTAGCAACTATTTATGAGAAAATTCTTTGTTTTAAAACCTTGTTATGTGCAAAAGTTAAAAAAAAGTAATGGATTCCAAGGCATTATTCAAATTAAATTGAGATTAAGTAACTCAAAGTAACAAAAAAAACTACCATATGGGTGTTGGTCAGTTGTAGTATCAAGAAGTCTTATGATATTGAATCTGTCATAACACAGTTAACATTAACCCCTGGACGACCGCGCAGGTATCTATGCATTACACACCAATCTCTTCAAAGTAAACATGACTCAGAATCTATGCAATTCATAACGCTAGAATTTATTGCCAGTCATCTGCCAAATCTCAAATCAACTGAATTCTATGCTTGTACTGTGTAGTGGAACACCCTGCCAGCCCTGTACTGTGTAGTGGAACACCCTGCCAGCCCTGTACTGTGAGTGGAACACCCTGCAGCCCTGTACTGTGTAGTGGAACACCCTGCAGCCCTGTACTGTGTAGTGGAACACCCTGTCAGCCCTGTACTGTGTAGTGGAACACCCTCCTTGCCTTGTACTGTGTAGTGGAACACCCTGCCAGCCCTGTACTGTGTAGTGGAACACCCTGCCAGCCCTGTACTGTGTAGTGGAACACCCTGCCAGCCCTGTACTGTGTAGTGGAACACCCTGCAGCCCTGTACTGTGTAGTGGAACACCCTGCCAGCCTGTACTGTGTAGTGGAACACCCTGTCAGCCCTGTACTGTGTAGTGGAACACCCTCCTTGCCTTGTACTGTGTAGTGGAACACCCTGCCAGCCCTGTACTGTGTAGTGGAACACCCTTCCAGCCCTGTACTGTGTACGGAACACCCTGCCAGCCCTGTACTGTGTAGTGGAACACCCTGCCAGCCCTGTACTGTGTAGTGGAACACCCTGCCAGCCCTGTACTGTGTAGTGGAACACCCTGCCAGCCCTGTACTGTGTAGTGGAACACCCTGCCAGCCCTGTACTGTGTAGTGGAACACCCTCCTTGCCTTGTACTGTGTAGTGGAACACCCTCCAGCCTTGTACTGTGTAGTGGAACACCCTGCCAGCCCTGTACTGTGCAGTGGAACACCCTGCCAGCACTGTACTGTGTAGTGGAACACCCTGCCAGCCCTGTACTGTGTAGTGGAACACCCTGCCAGCCCTGTACTGTGTAGTGGAACACCCTGCCAGCCCTGTACTGTGTAGTGGAACACCCTCCTTGCCTGTACTGTGTAGTGGAACACCCTGCCAGCCCTGTACTGTGTAGTGGAACACCCTGCCAGCCCTGTACTGTGTAGTGGAACACCCTGCCAGCCCTGTACTGTGTAGTGGAACACCCTGCCAGCCCTGTACTGTGTAGTGGAACACCCTGCCAGCCCTGTACTGTGTAGTGGAACACCCTGCCAGCCCTGTACTGTGTAGTGGAACACCCTGCCAGCCCTGTACTGTGTAGTGGAACACCCTCCAGCCTGTACTGTGTAGTGGAACACCCTGCCAGCCCTGTACTGTGTAGTGGAACACCCTGCCAGCCCTGTACTGTGTAGTGGAACACCCTGCCAGCCCTGTACTGTGTAGTGGAACACCCTGCCAGCCCTGTACTGTGTAGTGGAACACCCTGCCAGCCGTGTACTGTGTAGTGGAACACCCTCCTTGCCTTGTACTGTGTAGTGGAACACCCTGCCAGCCCTGTACTGTGTAGTGGAACACCCTGCCAGCCCTGTACTGTGCATGATAGAGCGGGAAACCATGACTTCAAAGCTCTGTTGAAGACTGAGACTTGCAAGAATGAAAATTCCGACTGTGACTTTAGGTTAAATAATGCCGTTATTATAAACCTTCAAATAAAGGGAATAATACTCATACAGTAGAACTAAGATGAGATGCCCAAAGACTTGAAAGCTACAATATACAAATTTCTGACAACCATCCTAATGATAGGTATTTGTATGGTTTGTATGGTCAACACAGTAATCGAATCTGGCAATGTGATGTAGTCGTTGCCTGAATTAGAATTAACTACAAACACATCTGGCTAATGACAGAATATTTCAACCCATCCTCCTGGGTTAAGACCAACACCTGACAACAATATGCTTCATTTATGCCTGGTAACCTATTGGGTCTTTGTATTGTCTGGTAGCCTATTGGGTGTTTGTATTGTCTGGTAGCCTATTAGGTGTTTGTATTGACTGGTAGCCTATTGGGTGTGTGTATTGCCTGGTAGCCTATTGGGTGTTTGTACTGCCTGGTAGCCTATTGGGTGTTTGTATTGTCTGGTAGCCTATTGGGTGTTTGTATTGACTGGTAGCCTATTGGGTGTTTGTATTGACTGGTAGCCTATTGGGTGTGTGTATTGCCTGGTAGCCTATTGGGTGTTTGTATTGTCTGGTAGCCTATTGGGTGTTTGTATTGTCTGGTAGCCTATTGGGTGTTTGTATTGCCTGGTAGCCTATTGGGTCTTTATATCTTCTGCCATCGGATGTTGTAATTAGTAAACGTAAAATTGAAATAATCATCAATGAAATTCAGTATAATTAATGAGATTGCATTAATTTTAATTATGCTAAATGATTATACCTATTGATACAATCATTGTGATTATATCAATCACAATGACAACACCAGCTGCTCAACAACCCCACAACACCAGCTGCTCAACAACCCCACAACACCAGCTGCTCAACAACCCCACAACACCAGCTGCTCAACAACCCTACAACACCAGCTGCTCAACAACCCCACAACACCAGCTGCTCAACAACCCCACAACACCAGCTGCTCAACAACCACACAACACCAGCTGCTCAACAACCCCACAACACCAGCTGCTCAACAACCCTACAACACCAGCTGCTCAACAACACCACAACACCAGCTGCTCAACAACCCCACAACACCAGCTGCTCAACAACCCCACAACAAAAGCTGCTCAACAACACCACAGCACCAGCTGCTCAACACCCTACAACACCAGCTGCTCAACAACCAACACCAGCAGCTCTCAACCCCACAACACCAGCTGCTCAACAACCCCACAACACCAGCTGTTCAACAACCTCACAACACCAGCTGCTCAACAACCCAACACACCAGCTGTTCAACCACCCACAACACCAGCTGCTCAACAACACAACACCAGCTGCTCCACAACACCAGCTGCTCAACAACACCAGCTGCTCAACAACCCCACAACACCAGCTGCTCAACAACACCACAACACCAGCTGCTCAACAACGCCAGCTGCTCAACAACCCCACAACACCAGCTGCTCAACAACACCACAACACCAGCTGCTCAACAACCCCACAACACCAGCTGCTCAACAACACCACAACACCAGCTGCTCAACAACCCACAACACCAGCTGCTCAACAACCCCACAACACCAGCTGCTCAACAACCCCACAACACCAGCTGCTCAACAACCCTACAACACCAGCTGCTCAACAACCCTACAACACCAGCTGCTCAACAACACCACAACACCAGCTGCTCAACAACCACACAACACCAGCTGCTCAACAACCCCACAACACCAGCTGCTCAACAACCCTACAACACCAGCTGCTCAACAACCCTACAACACCAGCTGCTCAACAACACCACAACACCAGCTGCTCAACAACACCACAACACCAGCTGCTCAACAACCCCACAACACCAGCTGCTCAACAACCCTACAACACCAGCTGCTCAACAACACCACAACACCAGCTGCTCAACAACACCACAATACCAGCTGCTCAACAACCCCACAACACCAGCTGCTCAACAACCCCACAACACCAGCTGCTCAACAACACCACAACACCAGCTGCTCAACAACACCACAACACCAGCTGCTCAACAACCCCACAACACCAGCTGCTCAACAACCCCACAACACCAGTGCTCAACAACCCCACAACACCAGCTGCTCAACAACCCCACAACACCAGCTGCTCAACAACCCCACAACACCAGCTGCTCAACAACACTACAACACCAGCTGCTCAACAACCCCACAACACCAGCTGCTCAACAACCCCACAACACCAGCTGCTCAACAACACCACAACACCAGCTGCTCAACAACACCACAACACCAGCTGCTCAGCAACCCCACAACACCAGCTGCTCAACAACCCCACAACACCAGCTGCTCAACAACCCCCAACACCAGCTGCTCAACAACCCTACAACACCAGCTGCTCAACAACCCCACAACACCAGCTGCTCAACAACCCTACAACACCAGCTGCTCAACAACCCCACAACACCAGCTGCTCAACAACCCCACAACACCAGCTGCTCAACAACCCCACAACACCAGCTGCTCAACAACACAACACCAGCTGCTCAACAACACCTCAACACCAGCTGCTCAACAACCCCACAACACCACAACACCAGCTGCTCAACAACCCTACAACACCAGCTGCTCAACAACCCCACAACACCAGCTGCTCAACAACACCACAACACCAGCTGCTCAACAACACCACAACACCAGCTGCTCAACAACCCCACAACACCAGCTGCTCAACAACCCCACAACACCAGCTGCTCAACAACACCACAACACCAGCTGCTCAACAACCCTACAACACCAGCTGCTCAACAACCCTACAACACCAGCTGCTCAACAACCCCACAACACCAGCTGCTCAACAACACCACAACACCAGCTGCTCAACAACCCCACAACACCAGCTGCTCAACAACCCTACAACACCAGCTGCTCAACAACCCTACAACACCAGCTGCTCAACAACCCCACAACACCAGCTGCTCAACAACACCACAACACCAGCTGCTCAACAACACCACAACACCAGCTGCTCAACAACCCCACAACACCAGCTGCTCAACAACCCCACAACACCAGCTGCTCAACAACACCACAACACCAGCTGCTCAACTACCCGTCACTAAAGACACACTATGAACGCGTTCGCTTTCCACTGTAGTCTCTCCTGCAGCGGCACGGAGCAGCTGGCAGCGGCACGGAGCAGCTGGCAGTGGCACGGAGCAGCTGGCAGCGGCACGGAGCAGCTGGCAGTGGCACGGAGCAGCTGGCAGTGGCACGGAGCAGCCGGCAGCGGCACGGAGCAGCTGGCAGCGACACGGAGCAGCTGGCAGCGGTACGGAGCAGCTGGCAGCGGTACGGAGCAGCTGGCAGCGGTACGGAGCAGCTGGCAGCGGCACGGAGCAGCTGGCAGCGGTACGGAGCAGCTGGCAGCGGCACGGAGCAGTCGGCAGCGGTACGGAGCAGCTGGCAGCGACACGGAGCAGCTGGCAGCGACACGGAGCAGCTGGCAGCGACACGGAGCAGCTGGCAGCGGCACGGAGCAGCTGGCAGCGACACGGAGCAGCCGGCAGCGGCAAGGAGCAGCTGGCAGCGGCACGGAGCAGCTGGCAGCAGTACGGAGCAGCTGGCAGCGGCACGGAGCAGCCGGCAGCGGCACGGAGCAGCTGGCAGCGGCACGGAGCAGCCGGCAGCGGCACGGAGCAGCTGGCAGCGGCACGGAGCAGCTGGCAGCGGCACGGAGCAGCTGGCAGCGGCACGGTGCAGCCGGAAGCGGCACGGAGCAACTGGCAGCGGCACGGAGCAACTGGCAGCGGCACGGAGCAGCTGGCAGCGGCACGAGCAGCTGGCAGCGGCACGGTGCAGCCGGCAGCGGCACTGAGCAGCCGGCAGCGGCACGGAGCAACTGGCAGCGGCACGGAGCAGCTGGCAGCGGCACGGAGCAGCCGGCAGCGGCACGGTGCAGCCGGAAGCGGCACGGAGCAATTAGCAGCGGCACGGTGCAGCCGGCAGCGGCACGGAGCAGCCGGCAGCGGCACGGTGCAGCCGGAAGCGGCACGGAGCAACTAGCAGCGGCACGGTGCAGCCGGCAGCTGCACGGAGCAGCCGGCAGCGGCACGGAGCAACTAGCAGCGGCACGGTGCAGCCGGCAGCGGCACGGAGCAACTAGCAGCGGCACGGTGCAGCCGGAAGCGGCACGGAGCAACTAGCAGCGGCACGGTGCAGCCGGAAGCGGCACGGAGCAGCCGGAAGCATGACAACGGAACAATGCTGCCGGATATGAATGGTTATCAGGCAATAACACCCACAAGAAGTAGGCCTGCTGGAGGCAGAATTTCCGGGCCTCCCTCTCACTCTCTAGAGGGTCCTCCTTCAGCGCTCTCTACTGTCCTCTTAGGCCTCTTTAGGCCTCTGGCCTCTTCCACGCCCTCTCGTGTGCCTGTGTTCTGATAGTGATATATAGTGACCACTATTTAGGTCAACACAATTAAATAGCTACAGCAATATACTCGGACATATTAACAACGCAGGAAGTGTCTTTCCTAACATGTCTGTGCAATACAATTATTGACGAATATAATTAGTTCCGAATGAGTGAGATTATACTTAGTTCACATGAGTTTAGTTGGACCAACATACCAAGCAGGATAGTTTGCGTTTCAATAGAAACTTTGATTATTTACAATAACATGTTAGACATAAGTCATGTAGAAATATATAGTAGAGTTTTCATTATATTCAATTGACGCCAAGGAGTTTACTATGGGAGTGAGTGTTATTCAGGAGTTTTGTTTGGTGTCTGGAGAGTTCTTTATGAACAAGTTGTCAGTGTTATCCAACTAATAATATACTATAAGAGCATGAGCTAACTTACCCATGAAGAACTTACTCATGTTCACTAGCCAACTTGTTCATGAAGAACTCTCCTGACACCAAACAAAACCTCCTAAAAGAGACAAGTGTAGTCTATGCCTTCACATGCCCACTTGGGGACTGTCAGCCCCAATGTACTCAATATATAGGCAAGACAACAACATCCCTTTCAAGACGCGTAACAATGCATGAGTGACAAGGTCCTATTAAGGAACATGCAGTTTCACTACATAACCAGACCATCACCAGAGATATACTCACAAACAACACCAAAATAATCGACAGATACAACAACAACGGAAGACTGGACATCGGTGAAGCATTATACATCAAGCAAACCAAGTTATGTGTCAACAGCCAACTGGCACCACATTACACTCTGCCAACTACCACAACACAACGGAACACACACAATACTGCACCAGCCATCATGCAAACACCAGAGTGACAATATTGCTGTTGTTTGAGATTCGCTACTTGGAACAAAAAGTTCCAAGTAGCACGGGCTATGGTGAACCCGTAGTGGACTTACCTAGCACATGAGCGGGGCAAGTAGCACGGGCTATGGTGAGCCCGTAGTGGACTTACCTAGCACATGAGCGGGGCAAGTAGTACGGGCTATGGTGAGCCCGTAGTGGACTTACCTAGCACAGGAGCGGGGCTGTGAGAGTGACAAGATTCAGTGGACCTATATATAATGTGCTTCTTCACTTCATCTTCGGGTCATATGATACAGCAAGAACCTTTGTTATCTTCTGATCTCTGCTTTTGACAATATTAACAAGAGTTAATGAAACACATCTCTTAGCGTCAGGCCAAAATAAAAGTGTAAAATCGACTTGATAATGGTACACGACGGACCGAAACGTCGTCTCCTCATCATGATGAGTGGCTTGGTCATCATATCTTCAGCTGCGTTATTGTGACTCATCATCTGCAAAACTGTAAATATTAACTTTGGAGAGTTGCAGACGGACGAGGAGTCTGCAACTTTGGAGAGTTAATTTTTCAACTTCTTTCTCAAGTGAAGAAAAATTGTTAGGGAAATAGAAAAGATTCGCGTTAGAATCATTGATCTCACACTTTTGATCACATTCAGAGGAACATTTTAATCCTTCTAACACGAGTCAGAAGTCGTCTACCCTCAGTACCCACCTGTGTACAAAGAGAGGAATATAAAGGATGAGAAGAAAACCCTCTCTAATTCACACATGTTGACGACGGGTCTTGAAACATGGGGAACATGACACAAAACATGATGGAAGCTTGGCACTGCGAGTCCCACCAGTGACGACTCTACAGTGCACTACATGGTTCATACGAATAAAGTCACATACTCTGTATAAAACCTCACACCCACTATGCAGCCACATACCCATAATAAAGCCTCGAACAGTATTGAGCCACATACCCAGCACAGGTATGTGACTAAAGGAGCCACCATGGTATTCAACAGCTGTGATAACTCGAGCAGTAATGTGGGCGTCCCACACACCGTCTTGTTTTGCGTCCCAAACAGCGTGAGAAAGGAAACGGGTTTTTGCTGCCTGTGAGGTTAAAGCTTCGCTATTACCTCCCTCGTAATAATTTCCTAACATTTTTATATCGTGAGCATTGTGTTGGGGAACGAAATGCTAAAATGGCTAGCAAGTGTGGCTTTCTCCTGGTAACGTTAGCGAGACGAGCATGTTGTGAGCGTGGCGAGGGACGGGCGTGATGGTCACTCCATGGTGTCTGGTGGCGTCAACCAGAAGAGCATCTCCTGAGCGTGGTAGTGAACATAGGAGAGCAGGGAGAGGCGTCACGCTCCTACCCTCGTGAAAATACAAGTAGCAAATCTTGGAGTATTTACGGCGTCACATCTTTCTTAGAACGAACACGCCCTCGCATGTACACGCACGAACATGTGTGGGCGTGTGTGTGGGCGTGTATGTGTGAGTGTGTATGTGTGAGTGTGTATGTGTGAGTGTGTATGTGTGAGCGTGTGTGAGCGTGTGTGTGGGCGTGTGTGCGGGCGTGAATGTGTCGGTGTAATTACCTAAGTATAGATACAGAATGAGAGCAACGCTCATGGTGTCCCGTCTTCCCAGTACTCTTCATTACTGACGGTTTGGGCCTCCACCACCTTCTCACTTAACTTGTTCCATCCGTCTATCACTCTACAAAAGTGAATTTGTTTATATATCTTTGGAAGCTTTGTCTATGAACTCTTAATTCTTAAGCAACCCGTCCTCGACTCAAGTCCATTACATCCAGCGGTCGATCACACAGACGCATTCATAAACTTTTACATGCTGTTCAGACAAAACGGGAATTTTCTCAAATATAAATTAATATAATATATTAGTATATTGTGCATATATAGGCATAGGTTAGGTTAGGTGTTTAGGTTCTGTTGGCGATTATTTGTATTTGTATGTGGGAAATTAGCATATGGCATTTATTCACATTAAATTCCATTTGCTCGATATCATTATTTTGTCCAGGTCATGTCAATCGTCCAAGTTATGTATCTTCCCTATTATCTCAGCATCATCAGCAAACATGTCCATATATTTCTGTGTTTCGTCTGGTAGGTTGTTTATGTAGACAATGAATATTACCAGTACTAAAACTGAACCCTGTGGTACTCCACTCACGACATTTCTCCAGTCTGATAAATCGTCTCTGATTACTGCCCTCACTTTTCTGTAGGTTAGAAATTGTTCATCCATGTTAGAAGCCTCCCTGCCACTTCTCCAGTATGTTCCAGTTTCCAGAACAACCTCTTAAGTGGACTCTGTCGAAAGCCTTTTTCAGGTCCAGATAAATGCAGTCAACCCAACCAGCTCTCTCTCTTCTGTATAATCTCTATGGCTCTATCATAGAAACTAAATGGATTGTTACACAGGATCTTTCCAGACTGAAAACCATACTGTCTGTTATTATATAACTTTTCTTCTGGTGTTCTACCCATTTGGTTTAAATATTTTTTGTTTAATATTTTGACTACTACACTTGTCAATGATACAGGTCTATAATTAAGAGGGTCTTCCCTGCTGCCACTTTTGTAGATTGGAATTATGTTAGACCTTTTCTATATATTTGTCAGGACTCAGAGATGACTGAAAAATCAATTTAAGTGGAATACTAAGCTCCGGTGCACATTCTCTCAGAACCCATGGTAAAACTCCATCTTGGCCAACTGCTTTGTTCTTACTTGGGCATTTTTTCAACTTCGTCTCTAAGACACCTCTGTGTGCTCTATGTTATCCTCTGTAAGTATTATTGTGTCTGGTTCTCTGAAAATGTCATTTTGCACAAACACTTTGGAACTGTTCGTTTAATGTTTCACACATTTCCTTTTCATTTTCCGAATATCTGTTTTCCATTTTCAACCTCTGAATTGTATCCTTTACCTGCAATTAGTTATTAATGAGTTTGTAGAATAGGCCTGGTTCTGTTTTACACTTGTCCGCTATCCCTTTCTCAAGATGTCTTTCTGCCCCTCTTCTCACTGCCATGTAGATGTTTCTGTCTTCTAAGTACTGCTGTTATGTTTGAGGGTTTGGCCTCTTCCTATACTGATTCCATTTTTGTGGCTTTTCGTCTCTGGCACTCTCGCATTTGCTGTTGAACCAATCTTGATTCCTAGTTCTGCCTCTCTGTTTTGGTATAAATATTATTTGTGTATCATATATTTCACAAAACTCGACATACATCTCATTTATAGTACTTCCTTGTCAAACAACAATCTTTTACAATCAAATTCATTAAAGAACTTTCTAAGTTCCCCATTCTGTCCTCTCCAGAAATAACGTTTTTCAACCGCCTTATTTTCCTCATTCTCTTCTAGATTACAACACATTGCATACTTTATTCCCAAAAGGACATAGTCACTTTTACCCAAGGGAAGAGGTACTAAATGTCAAATATCTCTTCCTCTTTCCTGATGAATATCAAGTCCAACATGGAGGGAACATCCCCTTTCCTCATCCTCATAGCTTGTTAAACGTGTTGACACATGAATGTTTCCAGGATAAGGTTTACGAATTTACAAGTCCAAAAGTTTTCCGTTCTTGCTTCGTAGGCCTATCAGTCTATGAATTTCAAGTTGAAGTTAGCGGGTCATGATATATCCAAGAGTCGTGATCTATCTTCATCCGCTCTTACTATAATTTGTCTCATGATTGTCATGAGGTTTTCTAGTTTGTTCCAGAGCCTCATTTGTCTACATGTTGCATGACGGTGGACAGTATGCTGTCATGATTACCAGTTTATCATCATGATTTCAAATCTCTAGTGCCATTAAGTCCACATCTTGTGGGTTGGCAATCATTAATTCATTTACCTTTAGGCCGGTTGATCAGTCCAGCAACCAGGAGGCCTGGTCGACGACCGGGCCGCGGGGACGCTAAGCCCCGGAAGCTCCTCAAGGTACGTGTTCTTTCACAGCAAGGCAACGCATCCACCTTTCCTATTTTGTTTGTCCCGTCTCCAACTTTAGTAGCCCCTAGGGAATACGACCTCATTTAAAATATCCTCGAGTGAAGTGCAATAATATCTGGAGTCTTCAGCAGTACTTAGTCACTAGCACTGCTGTTAGTTCTTATACTCCATCTATGATAGTATATACAATTTTCAGGAACATGTTGTCACTCCTCTGGACTTTACTCTCCCTTTCTCTAGTAATTTTGTTGGTTTGCCTTATTGTACCATTCCACAGGCTGGCCTACATCTTTCACCTTGAGGAAAAAAAACGTAATCGATTTCTACCTCGTTCCTGCACTCATTTAGACGTTCTGCCTCTACGAGGTTCAGTTTCAGCTTCTCTCTCTCTCTTGCTTTGAAAGATTTCGTATTAAATGTCGTAATTTGCATACCTCATCACTTTGTAATTTTGTAACATTCCTGAGAACTTCTTCCACCTGTTTAGCACCGTTTAGGGTGAGCCTCTTGGGTCGCTCTTCCCCCTTTTCGTGTGTGTGTGTGTGTGTGTGTGTGTGTGTGTGTGTGTGTGTGTGTGTGTGTGTGTGTGTGTGTGTGTGTGTGTGTGTGTGTGTACGTGTGTGTGTACTCACCTAGTTGTGGTTGCGGGGGTTGAACTTTGGCTCTTTGGTCCCGCTTCTTAACCGTCAATCAACTGGTGTACAGATTCCTGAGCCTATTGGGCTCTATCATACCTACATTTGAAACTGTGTATAGAGTCAGCCTCCACCACATCACTGCCTGTTAACTACTCTGACACTGAAAAAGTTCTCTCTAACGTCCCTGAGGCTTAGAGAGAACTTTTTCAGTTCTTGGTACCATTTGGGTACCAAGTTTCCACCTGTGTCCCCTTGTTCGTGCACCATTTATGCTAAATATGTTATCTTTATCTACCCTCTCAATTCCGCCTAGTGTTGTATAGCGCTGCGCCAATATGACTATGACATGGAAGGAAATAAGGACTATGAACTAGAATCTGAGGAAGTACGGGACGGTGCCCAACCGTATCAACCAGAGTAAAGTTGTTGCAGAAAACATAAGATGCCGTTCACGGAGAAGAGCGTCGACCTAAGGACAACATTTATGAAAGGATAATGTTCTTACATGCGTGAGGAGTGGAGACCTAGAAGAGCTGGTGCTTCCTATGGCTGCTGACCCTCGAGTTGACCTCGGACCCAGCAGTGCTGCTAGTAATTATCAGCGAAGGATTCACTGTTCAAGCTTCGCCTGTCTTACAACTTTACAAGTATGATCACTGTTGATTATCTGCCGGATGTTTCAATGTAACATTGATTATATAATTATACCTCACAGCAGGTTATAGTACATGACTATAGTGTGCCGATTATATGGATCACAACACTTGCCACTT